>OMKX01110031.1:0-10292 GCA_900302425.1 Brosme brosme
CCCCCATTTTTTTTCAATATATATATATATATATATTACTATTATTATTATTATTATTATTATTATTATTATTATTATTATCATCAATATATATTAGAGTGGGCTTCACTACGGGTGGGGAAATGCATCAAAAATATCAAAATATGATCATATTCATTATTTTATTTTTTTTAATGTCCCGCACCAGGGCCCCCTAGTGGCCGGGGCCCCCTAGTGGCCGGGGCCCCCTTGTGGCCGGGGCCCGGGGCAGCCCCTTTGCCCAATGCCCAAACGCGGCCCTGCACACTACAGAGGCTGGTTTTAGGATTCTTTTATATAGACCTCACAAACGTCCTGTAAAGACCCCAGGGAACAGAACTTTCAAATAGCCGAAAAAACTTATACCCGTATTAACTTATTAATACGGGAGTTTTAACACAACCCTTTTTTTAATGGTAGCTAAGAATTGTGGTATACACTGAAAAAACGAAATGGCCCCAGTGCAAGTTTGTGAGACCTTAGGCCCAATCTCAATTCTCATTTTTACCCCTACCCCTTGTTTTCGAGTGGCTTTGACTTGCACTTGAAACAGGGCCAAGGGGAATTCCTCTCCTACGAAATGGGAGAACCCTTCAAGACCCCGTTACCTCATTAGTAGTCGTCTACGGCGTTTACATATATAGACGCGCCGAGTTTGTTGCTGGATGTTTTGAGTTTCACAATACCGCCTTCAGCTGTGGTGATTTTCTCTTGCATGGGTTTAAACATCTTTTTGCGGTTGTCAGCGAATCTAGCGAATCTTATTCAAGGCCGTATTCGACTCCTGGGAATGCTGGTGGATCAGTTTGAGGTATGTAGAATATACTGCAAAAAAGTATTGTTGTAGTTAGCCTAGCTACACAACATGCTAGCTTGTATAACTAACATTATGTTGTTGGATCAACCCCTTTGTGATACAAGTTATGTCAAATAAACAACTTTTTACTTTGATTTGTGTTTTGATCTGTGTGCAGGTCTGATAGGATAGAATACAGTACACATGCATTGTATGCAGCTAGTTTCAAGTAGTAAAAGTCCTTCCAATTCAGACTAAATTATGTGAACTTATTTCCTTTTCCAGACCGGTCGTCCTTCGTACTGCAAGCTCAATGTAAACGTGCCCATCCTGCGTTTGTGGTTCAAAGTAGAGCTCGAGCTCTATAGGACTTCTGCATAAGCAGAAGTCTCACAACACTTTAATTTTCCTGAATAAAACTTTTGATACTACAATATCTGTCTCTGCGATTTTACTGTTTAGTTTGAATGTCTCAGGAATGTAACTATTAGCTACATTGAAAAATGTGGTATGATTAGATAAGAATCTGTTATTCCTGCTCACACAATCTGTTAGAAACTGAAATATTGCACTTTATTTTGCATCGAACATACCAAAAGATAATATATAAAGTATAAAAATACAACTTTAGGTCATGTGCAATCAATTTAAAAAATAAATATACAAACAAGAACCAGTGATATAATGGAACTAATATTGCACATTACAAACAGGCATTAACAATCACACACAATCACATATCAATAATTTCTTCAAAGGGGCGCGAAAAACGGTTGGTTTTAAACCATCAGTGGATGGTTCATCTTTCTTTATTCCTAGTGGTTGGGGGGCTTAGGGCTGCCAATGCAGAAGAGGTGCCTGAGGTGAAGGGGATGGTGCCTGAGGTGGAGGGGGTGGGCTCTGTGGTGGCAGCGGCCTCAACGATCTCCTGAAAGAAAACATAACAAATGAGAGGGAATTATATGCCAGAACTAGGTGATATGGCCACATGTTATGTACAATATATAATAACTTCACAATATACAGTATTTAATAATACACTTGTTTGTCATAAACAACATCACATTGTTTCACCATTCTCATACGATTTCAGGCTACATAGCATTTTTAAAACAATAACTATTGCATTACTTGGTAAATGTGATTGTAGCTTATCTTCAAACCTTACCATTGCTGTGGGCTCTTCGCTGAACAATGCCACGACCACCGGAGGAGTCCCTGGAATGATGGAACATATGGATATCATTGTAACATTGTTCAGATTCCAAAGACAACAACTTCACGCTATCAATCGACATTGGTGGAAATGGGACATGGAAATATGTCCAGTACTGTCATGCACCATCATCAATGTTGTAAAGTTCACTAGCTAGCAAGTTCGCTAAGTAGACCCATGAATACTAGCGATTTAGTTGCTATACTTGTTGTAAAGAAAATGTCTATCATACATTGAAACGATATGAGGATAATGTGATGGTAATCATCATTTTTAATGTTTATTAACGAAGAAAATACTTACATTTGTGGTTTTCGATCCTGTCGCATCTTTCTCACAGTTAGCCCTTCCCCTAACCCTACCCCTCAATTAAACGACAATTGGGCCCTTCCCCTACGCGTGAACGCGCAAAATTGAGTGGTAGGGCTAAGGGTGGGTTAAAGGGGGAATTGGGATTGGGTCATGACGTTTACAAGTGCTTACATTCACTCTTCGTAAGTGTAGTATTATAAGTAGTGTAATAACGTCTTACATTAACTATGTTATCATTGCATAAATATACATGTTGCCTAATAGTGCAAATAATAAGTGTTACTTAATTTTATATAAAGAATGCTTATCAATCATGAATTAATCTGCATATTGCTAAATGGAAATAGCTAAATCACATCCTAGAATTTGAAAACTGTTTAATTAAGATTCTAATATATTTGGTATATTACATGGATCCGTTGGCAATCATGGCTAGAAAGCAGAGCAAAGACAAATAAATGGGGAGTAACAAAAAAACATAAACTTTACAGTGACCCAGAGGGCAAAGCTAGAGAATGAAAGACAAAGTGGAAGAAGAAAAAAGAGAGATAATACTGGAAGGACGTTCAGAAAAGATCCATGCAG
Organism: Brosme brosme; assembly: GCA_900302425.1. NCBI lineage: Eukaryota > Metazoa > Chordata > Actinopteri > Gadiformes > Lotidae > Brosme > Brosme brosme. The sequence continues at coordinate 2,928 of OMKX01110031.1, forward strand.
TGCAGGGCAGTGCAGCAATCAGACCCACCCCAGGCGGCCCGTGGGCCGCTGAACAGCCAACTAGGGGCGGGCCGAACATTCAGGAAAAGGCATTGAAGTGAGAAAACCAGCTTTGAAAATGAACATCAGACGAGGAAGAAAAAATGGCAGAAAAAGAAGGCTCATATAAATAACTAATCTAACGGTCAAGAAAGAAAAAAGCAATACAACGGCCATAGATTCAACACATAAAGAAACTGAGAGAATTCTATCAGGACTTAGGAATCCCAACATCACGAGAGCCCTTCTCTATGACACTGGTCTTAAGTAGGCATCATGCTCAGTTCTCTCCAGGCAACTCTGAGACTCACCATGGAAAACTCTCCCGGGTTCTATTGGCATGTTCGTGAGTTCTCTTTTGATACCATCCGGGAGGCTGGTCTGGGCTAGCCAGATCTGTCTTCGAGTAAGGATGGCTGGAGACATGGCTGCACCTATATCACGGGTGAGCTGGGCATGAGCAGACAGAGCAGCATCCACCAGATCTCTTGTATCTTGGTCCTCTGCAAAGGAAGTCTTCCTCATAGCTGCTAAGAGGACAGCTAACGCATTTCCCGGGCAATAAGAGTTGAATTATAATGATCTTTAGTTAAAGCTGCTGTAGGTTAGAAATGGCATTGCCATCCGTAAGCTATAAACTACTGAAATTCACTCTGAGAATCAAGTTGATCGCCCCTGCCTCTGTATTGTGGTATTTAGGTTTTAGACTGCTCCCGGCTTGTTTCCGATCTTGCCTGCCAATCACAGGTGTGCGAAATGCAACATTTCTCAATGTCGGAGAAACGTGGGAGGGAGCGGATTTTTTTTTGTTTTGTTTCAAAGTCTTTGCAAATCTTAAAACTTATCTACAGCAGCTTTTACATAATAGGTGTGTTTAATCCGGTTTAGACTTAGATTATAATACAGTTGAATCGCAAAGTGTTTATTTTTACAATTTAATAAGGTTAAACCGTATCTTCAGCATTTGCTCGCTGAGTAAAAAATAATATGCTATATCCATTGCATAAACAAGTATCCAAAAAGGAAAAACATCCTACGGTGACTTTCATAAAATTGATTTTGTTGGGAGTAATGGAGGGAACTCCTTTCATGAAATCATAATGTTTGTTCTTGTTTTACTCGGGAGAGAAGGGTTCATGGATCTGCAAATGTCGGCAGTCATGAGTGTGTCCTGAAAGAGTACAAACAACAAACAAAGTCACAATGATCATTGAAATATCTATGTATTCTTACCTGGACATTTGGATTTATAGTCTCCATGCATCATACATTACAGTATCTTTGCACAAATGTTGGTACTAGATTTCTAAAAATATATCTAGTAGTTGATTAAAATCACCACCTAGGACAACAGGAATGTGTCGATTTTAAGGAACTTTGACCCGGACAGTCTGGATAATTGTCATTGCTCAATTGTTTTTTCAATGCTGTTTTCTTGGCCAGGTCACTCTTGGAAGATATTTTTGAGACTCATTGAGTCATTGAGACTCACCTCACTAAATAAAAGTTAAACAAATAACTAGGGGCACTGGAGAAAGCCAGATTCTGAGTTACTGCTTTGGAACATCAGGCTTGCCGTTGTAAGCTTTGTCTCCACTCCTGTTGGCAAAATTCATTGTGAGGATACAAGTCATACAAACCTCTGAATGCATTCTGTGTGGTGACAGAAAGACAGATTGGTGCCTGGGACAGACCCAGGTGGGGTTAGGGACATATGTATGGAGACCCAGGATAGTTAATCAATTCATCTAACTTTCTGTTATATTCCTTTGCCCAAAAGGTGCCCCAGGATGAATGGAGCACATTCTCACCAATGGGTGAAGAGGATGATATACCCTGCAGGAGGATGAGGAGTGGCAGCTATGTAAAGGCCATGGCTGACGACAGTTGTGATGACAGTGGAGACTCAGATGGAAGCCCGAAGCTGTCCCCCAAGATGCAGGCACGTCGGGCAAGCTACCTGAAAGCCACGCAACCCTCACTTACGGAGATGACCACACTACAGTAAGACACCCCCACCCCCGTATTCTGTTATTTCTCTTTTGACTTAAATATATTCTTCCTTTGGTGTTTACCTCATTGTGATCAACATTAACGAATACCTAAAGGTCTGTCAAAATATTAAAGGTGTTGTTGGTAAGATTTAAGATTTGCAAAGAGAGAGAGCAGACAAGAGCTGTAGAGGACAAGATGAAAATTGAATTGGAGATAAACAACACCAAATGACCCTCCATCTCAGCTCCCTCCCTCCCCCCTACAATGACATGATGACGTTGTGTGTGTAAATGTCATTGACATGCAAGATGGATTCCCTGAACCAATCAGGGAAGAAATGCCCTGAGTGAAATGCCTGGCTCCTTTCTGACTCATTTCAAATTGGAGCTCTTAAATCTTACCTACAGCACCTTTAAAGTGTCAATGTGTAAGATTTACTTATATATATATATATTTATTTATTTTCAAGCAAAGTAATCTATATATGTATATGTAGTACATGCTACAAATAGCAACAATCCTAAAATTTACATTTCACGCTCTACCTTATTGTTTTTTCAACATTTTACTTACTTAGTTTACTTTACTTGTAGTAACTGCAGGGTGCGTGCATTCCCTGTGTAGAAAAAACATATAAAAGGACAGACAATCATACACCCTACCCCATGCCACTAGTTGTGCCCTAACCTTTACAACCAGGGCCATGTTCCAATATCCATACTTCCCGTACTTACTATACCTAGTTTGAGTACGTAGGGTGTTCCAATTATGATAGGGGCGAAAAGAAGTGTACTGAAAGGACCCGGATGGTGCCCTCAAAACGGTCAGAACGCTGAGTGTGCAACGGTGTACACTTTTCGTACTAAACAGCAGCCATCTTAGCTACGTAGCGGAAGAGGCGGAGCCAGGCTGAGCCACTCTCAGTTCGAAAAATAAAACATGGCGACCGGAACGACAGCGCCTGCAGCTCCCGAACCTTACAAATGTACGTTTTCACGTGTGTTTCACATGTGTTTGGCGGGTGACGCGGCGGTGCAGCTGATAGTAATATCCGGTAAGTGCACCACAGAGTATTCGATTTGGAACAACACTAGCATCTGAAAATCTGCGCACTTAGTGAGTGCGGATAGTATACTACGTTTAAGTGGACTCATGGAAGTATGGATATCGGAACAGAGCCCAGGTGTGATGTTGATTAGCCATTATAAGCCATTTCAAATCGACCCATTAGTGACATCAAAAGGGGGAATGTCAACCTCAGCAGTGGCGAGCAAAGAAAATACACTGACCCTCTGAACTATAGTTCACTGATTATCAACACTGACTATCAGGCACATCACATTTCTACATAATTGACTCCCTTAAATCTCAGTGGTTTTGCTCGCTCTTACTGCTCCTGTCTGATGGACCAGAGGTCCTAAAATTACACTCTCGAAATGTGAACTATAAGTATAATGAGTATGAAAATAAAAGGTTAACCACCTGCTTAAGTTGGACATCTGCATTTCTTTCAGGATTTCAACTGAGCACTCACCAAAGCTGCAGATTCGGAGCCACAGCTACTTGCGTGCAGTGAGTGAGGTTTCAATCAATAGAAGTGTAGACACTCTGGATCCCAAAACGCTCCTCAACCCCAAAATGCTGCTGTCGTCGCCACAATATCGCTCACGCAATGAAAGCTACATGAGAGCCATGAGCACCATCAGTCAGGTTGGTGTAAAATATTCCCGCTGCCATGCCTTACAGTAATGAAATATTATCTTTGAAGTGTGGTTTAATATGAAGCATATATTTGAGGGTTGTTTTGTTTATTATTTGTGATTATGCCTTTATGGACAAGACAGTGAAGAGAGACCAGGAGGTGGGTTGAAGAAGAGAGGGAATGACATGTAGCATAAGACCAAAGGTGGGGGATACAAGGTGTATTGCCTACATTGTTAGCGCATGAGCGATTTGGGTCACTGAGCTGCCCAATTTTGAGAGTTCTAAAGTGAGAGCAGAAAAGAGAGGAAGAGAGCTAGATGATAACTGAACAACCAAAGTCCCCTCCCTTCATTTCTCCACCGAAGTGTTGCATTCACAAACCTGCGATTGACAGGCTAGATGGAGTCCCCTAACCAATCATAGTAGAGATGCCCTGACCTGGTCAGGACTAAATGAACCAGGAAAGGCCATATTATAAATTCGAGGCATACAGAGGCGAGCGCAGTCAACTCAAAACAGATATTGTCACAGAGCATTTCACTAGCTGAAAGCTGTCGGATGGCTATGCCATTTATAACCTCTTACACTTGAATAGCCAATGATGTGTATGACATGTATAGTGTAATGTGTATGCCGGCGGATGCGCAAGTCAGAAGATCGAAGATCGGTCACAGTGAGATTGTACTCAAGTTTAGTTTGACAAAGCAAACAGTTATTAAATACAACAACCCAGTTATCTCTATCTCTGTCTCTTTTTATGACACCCGTGTTCGAAAAGTTTTACAAAAATGACCACCCACCAGGAAAATGTGTAGCAGGCAGCATAGCACTACGTTGGTGGTGTATTAAAATTAAAAGTCTTTTTTTTAAGTCAGAAGATATTGGATACTCAACAGATATTCATGCTCCGAATTACCGCGGGAAACAAAAGAGGCGACCATTGGTATGATTCCCATCTGTCTAGCGGTGTTTACCTGCTGAGGAGACAGGGCTTCCAAATGAAGACTTAGGGCAGCAGCAATCCTCTCTTTAGCCATCGTTTGGTCAATATTCCTACACAATAGGCCCATTACAAAGTACCCTAAAAAAAAAACCAATTAAACCAGATTCGTTTCAAAATAGTCCCAATGGAATAACATTAAAATTACAGTCTAGAAGTGTATCTAAAGCAGGTAAAAAAATTTGATTTGGACCGTCTATTCCATTCCATTGATTTTATGGAAACTAAATATATCAGGATGGATTGCTTTTGGTCGAACAACTATAATCTTAGTCGGGGACAGCCCTACCTACAACACATTTAATTGAAATCTGAACACATTTATCTACACAGTCCATCCTTCCAGTGCAGTTCAGTGCAGAAGATTTTCTTCCACATAAATGTTTAATTTTCTGTGTTTCCTGTATAGTGCGTTGAGACAGATTACGAAAGCAAATGTTATGCATTTGACATTTAAACCTTTTTATTATGCATCTAGTCTAGAAAACCTGGTTTCTCTGGTATAAACAGTGGCAGATAAGATGTCTCTGCTCATCTGCCTTCCTTCACTCTCCACCATACCCCTAATTGCTATGAGACCTGCTGTTTGTTTCACTGGGCTTCAGTGACAGAAATGTCCTCTCTCAAGAGTCCATGAGCTAAAAGCAGCTTAATTGGTTAACAACAACAGAGAGAGACCGAATTGCATTGATTTCCTTTGGTGATATGGGCCCAGTTTCCCGAAAGCATCATTAGCCTAAGTGGTTCGTGAAGTTCGTTGTACGAGCATCAGACAGTTTTCACACCGTTTCCCGAAAGCATCGTTGCGTAACGAACGTCGTGAAAACACTCGAGCTAACGAGTGCTCCAGGGGTACTCGTAGAGTGCTAAGAGCATCGTTACCATTGCCTCAGTGGAGTCACCAGCTGGACATTCAGTGGTATTGGATGTGTTTTATTAAAACACATCCAATAGGCCTACCGCTGAATGTCCAGAAAATCTTTGAGCAGGCAGGGCACTCAAAATGTGTGAGAGAGTGGGGGGATTTGTGCAGACTGTGACATAGGCTACTCATAAAACATAGCCTAAAATAACGTAAAACAAAAATAAAAAGAAAAGAGCCAAGGACCAAAAAGGGATATGGTGCTAAATGGTGGGGATTGGTGTTGACAGGGATGTTTCGATCTCCAATTTGGCCCTCTTCAGAGTTATCACCTCTTGAAATTTGGAGTCTCGCTCAGCGGCTTCCCTCAGAAGACCACGGACGTCCTTCAGCAGACTGACTTTCTCCCTCTCCAACTCCACCAGGTCTTGTCTGCATTGGCAGGTGTTAAATGCGTTTATTGAGGCAGTGGCAGTTGAGGCGGTGGAAGGAGTTGAGTAGGTGGTAGCAGCCGAGGTGGAAGGTGCAGTGAACCGTGGAGTGACGACGGGTAAGGAGATGGCAGCAGCGGAGATGAGAGGTGCGGTGATCAGTGGCGTCATGACGGGTAGGGAGGTTGGAGCAGCCGAAGTGGACAGGTGGGGGATCCTGGGTTCCTCAGCCTCCTGCCATTGCTCCCTTGAAGGATCCTCGATACCTGCATGAATATCCAATCTCCCGGGGATGCCTTGGGAGGCTGAGAAGCCTATGATGGCCATGGCTCGCTCTTCCTCATCGTTGAGGGACTGTGCCGTGTTCACCCCCGCACCAGTCAAAGCTGATTGATGGCAAAGTTCAGACGCTTTTTTGGTCAGACTGACAAAGTCCTGCCATTTCTTTCTGACATCCACATCGGATCTATTGGTATCAGTGACCGCAGTCATTCTCTCTGCTATTTCCCTCCACTTCTTAGATATTTGCTTGTTCGTGTGGGCTCCTTTGAACCGATCGAATAAAAGGCCTTTGTTGGCCTCTACCTCCTCAAGGAGAATGTGAAGTTCTTAGGCTTTGAACGTTTCTCTTCTCTTACGAGCCTTGTCTGCCATTTTGCAAAAGGCCTTCCCTGTTTCCGGAGGGTGTTATATAGGTGTGTCATTTCACGTGAGCAATTAATTAATTGAACAATTATGCCGTAGGCTGTTTAGCAATATAGCATATGTCGGCCTAGGCCTAATCAATTGTTTCAATATTTTTAGCATTCATATATTGTAGTCTATTCTTTTTGTAGGCTACTCTGCTGTTGGTCTTGATGGGGAGATATTTTTTTGCTGCCACAAAATATATATATATACAGTGGCAAGAAAAAGTACGTGAACCTTTTGGAATTTCATGGTTTTCTGAATAAGTTTCTCATAAAATGTAATCTGATCATCTAAGTCAAGGGTATTGACAAATAACATGTGTCTAAAATAATAACACAACATTTCTTTGATCTTTCATGTCTTTATTGAAAACAACCAAAAAAAAACTCATAGTGCTTGTCGAAAAAGTATGTGAACCCTAGAGTAAATGACCTCAAAAAAGCTAATATGAGTCTCGTTAAGATAGATTGACTGATAAAAAACCCTCAAACTTTTGGAGTTTGCTCTGCACAAGAAGAACACGCTTATGTGAGCCATGCCTCACCAAAAAGAGCTTTCAGAGGATCTACGATCAAGAATTGTTGATTTACATAAAGCTGGCAAGGGTTACAAAGTTATTTCAAAGACTTTAGAAATTCACCAGT
>OMKX01110229.1:4193-15521 GCA_900302425.1 Brosme brosme
GGGGGGGAGTTTTAGTAGCAAGTCGACACATTTGGAAGGGTTTATTAGAGATTGCAATCACAGTAAAGATGAGACATGTATTTAGCTTGCAGTGGTAGCATAGTGTTTGACTCCCCCACAAAGCTACGAGTTTGATTCCTAATAACAATGTTCACAGCTTACCTCTTAGTATCCTTGAGCAAGACGCCCTGATCCCTACCTGCTTCTTAACGAAATCCATCTGAACTCACTTTAAAACGAAAAAGTGTCTGCGAAAAATGACTTAAATAGCAGTGAATAGATCCGTTGTACTTCGCTTTAGTTAAAGTGCGCCGACTGCTACCCTACCCTCTTCTTCAGGCTATTGACCTGACAACACTTTATACACTAAATAGCTGCTATGTTGCCTCCACATCTCCTCAGTAAATGATGACAACACTCCTCCACGGCTGCCAGCGGGTGTCCCAGCTGGGTTTATTTAGTCAACAAAGCATCTCTACTCAGGTGACACTCACTGGCACGACTCCCGTATACCGTAGAAATACAAGTTGTAGCGATTCAGCATGTGCTCGACTGGTACTTAGTCTGTGATAACACTCCGCTTTTGTGGTGTACACGTTTTTGTACCTTGAGTCCATGATAAACAGTGAACGAGTGGTTTAGCATTTAACGCTAGCATCGAGCGGTGGTTGAAGTGACACAAACTCACCAAACTATGACGAATCATTCCTTTTTAGTAAGAGTTACGCAGCCCTAAACGTAATTGGACGTTTACAAAATACAACATCCCCTAAATATGACTTTCCAGGTAGGTGATTAAGTTATAGTGAACTTGGCCGAGCTAGCCTAGCGTCCGTTAGCGGGCTACTTGTTGCGCTTACTTCTCAGGAGCGGCGACGTTTCCTTCTTCACGTATTTCCCGTGGACCTCGGCTGGTTTCGACGCTTCGTTTTTGCTTTTCTTTCGCGAAAGCATAACTCAAGCGTAGGACACATCAATGACACGGTGCTGTGTTGACATGACAAACTCCCTGAGCTTCGCAAAAATCCCTTTCGAGCCGTAAAGAGTGGAAGGAATACATTTTTATTACTTTAAATGAGCTAGCAGCTAAAGTTAGCCAGCTAACTTTGGCGACTGGACGCGTCGCTCCCCCAGCCTCCTCTCTGGAACGCCTCCTCCTCCTCCAGCCTCCTCCCTGGGACGCCTCCTCCCAGCCCAGCCTGCACCGCTGCGGCCGGGGAGACCACACTGCCTCTCCCCCTGTGTGCTCAGGACTTCATTATGGGATTTCCAACTCCAAAAGTTTTTTTATTTTTATTTGACACATAAAGCCTTATCATTTGGTGTTGCTTGGCCAGGGTTAATCAAACTATACACTTTGCTGTTATAGTAAATCCGCTGAAAACCGCAAAATCATGATTGCAATATATCAAACAGAGGGCCAAATCAATCAACAATTTGTTTGACACAATTATTTATTGCAGAAATACAATTTCTACCCTGTATTTACCTTTTAGTGCATCCTTCATAAATATATCAACTCTCAGTCCTATATAATCCTATGTACACAGGAAAAGGCCATCTATTTGTGAAACGTAACAGACTCTCAATGCTGTTGCATAGGCGTAATTGCGTCTTGACAAACATTGAAAGTAAATTTCACATAACCTTAAGTTCTTCCACACAGTAAAAAGATCACAGGACTGTTTGTCTTCCATCATAGTTTACATGTCAAACTGGTTTTCTTGGATGTACCCATTAGTGTCAATATTATCTCAGAGAAGACAGGCAGAAAGAACAAAAAGACTTCAAAGTATAGGACACAAAAAATAACACTGTACAGCTTAGAAAGTGCACTTTGGTACTGGTAAAATAGGAAGTCTATTCTCACAGTGAAAATAAATAGTGTCGTTTACACATTCTTCAAGATCACGTTTTTAAACATTAAAAACATAATGCTGGATTTGTTTCAACCAAGCCTTACATTCAAATATCTCTGGTTGGCATCAAGCTTGAAACTATTTGGCTTTGAACGTTGAAGAAATGCAAGGCGTTACCATATAAGAATACCATTTGTAAAAAAAAAAAGAAAAAAAAGAGAAATGCTACCAAGATTTAAGACTGTGGTTTTCAAACTGCGGGGTCGTGACCTGTGACCCATAGGGCCCTTCCTGTAGAGAGTGCATTCCTTTGAAAAACGCTAGACTGAATATGAGAAATGCTAGTTATTTGACTTTTTAGAGAATGTTTTGCATATTATTTATACCGCGCAAAAGGTCTGATGGGTTCTGGGCGGAGAGTTACCTCCGCAGGTGGGCCCCCGCATGACATTGGGAATCCCTGCTTTAAGGTGACGTTGGCAAGCGGGCATAAACCCCATGACACGAAACGGAAATAGAAAAGTAGACGTACAATGATTAAATTAAGGCAGTTTGTCATCAATAATGTGCTCATGGCTTTGGCAGTTCAAGCAAAGTCAAATGCTGTTCTTAAAAGATAATTAAAAAAGTGAAAAAACAATGTAATACTGGATATAAAAAAAAGGCATAGCACTTAATTTGCATCCTCCATGTCAGTCCAACACCTGCACACATTTCCACATGTTACCTTGTTGCAAAAGCAGCTTTTCTTTAGGTGCAGGGGTTTCTTAAACTATGGGTCCGACAATGCACAGAACACTCAAAATGTCCGGTTCAGAACCCCTGCGTGAGTGGAAGGAGGGCTGTTGGGTTTAGGAGCACTTGGAGCGGTAGCTGGCCGGAGACGGCGGGGCGGGGCTGAGATCCCGCATGATCTTGCTCAGGCTGGAGATCTTCTGCTCCAGCAGGTAGTTCTTCTTCTCCACCATCTGCTGCTGTTGCTCCGTCCGCTGCAGGGCTTTCAGCAGGTGGCCGTTCTCCACGTACAGGTCCTGGATCAGCACGTCCGCCCGGCCGTTCTTGTGGAGCTGGATGAGACGAGGGGAGAGAGGAGAGAGGGTCCCATTCATCCAGGCGGTATATGAGAGTTATGGTCATCTGTATTTTTAGAGCACTTTTCAAAAGAAATCAAAGGGCTTCGCATGGGACATAATATATATGTAGCTAAAAAACAGCATTGTATAATTTACACAATATATGTAGCTAAAAACAGCATTGTATATTTACATAATATATGTAAATAAAAAACAGCATTACATATATATACACAATATGTACATAAAAAGACTCAAATACCATATACATATACACACCCAAAGCATTAATTTTGACCGACAGTTTACGGTACAGTTTTAAGATGTATGTATTGTAAAAGTAATGTACCTGATCCTTCAGCTGAGACACCTTGTCTCTGAGCAGCAGCTTGACGTTGTGCAGCGTCAGCTCAATCTCCTTCATTCGCTCCTCCATTTTCTTCATCTTCCTCTCCCTCTCATCCTGACAGGGGGGAAAAGGCGGGAACTATTATCCAATCATTTGGTCCGAAGGATGGCTGATCTAAATATAGAGCTGGCCTTACTATTCCAGTAATATAAGTATAAGTTTTTTGATTAACCGGTGTGTTTGGGAAAAGGTGAGTAAATTCACACGGCAAGGCAAATTGTATTAGAGTTAGATGCTTTATTTGGTTCAGGCATAGTTATTCCAGCACAATTATGATGAGGATACTGCATTTGAGAATAAAATAACTTAGTTAAAAAAATAAATACATAGATAAACAGTATAAAACGAGAACTACGTTGATTTGGATACCGCTGCAAACAAAATAATTTAATTCATAAATAAATCATAAGTAAAAATAAAATATTGAATACTAAAATAAATTAAATAACAAATATATGGGAATGTAGTGCGACAGAACCCTAAGTAATCAAAACACATCAAGTCACATGACATGACGGAAAACACACAAGACACGGCCTCCATCTTTGAGAAGACGCGAGCAGGGTCAGTTCCCCGGCACGATGACAGAAAGGGTAAAGAGACGCTCGCATACAGTTGTGCTTTACCAAACTGTTTGACATAATAAGAGAAACAAAAAAGAGTACTGGATTGACTCGGTAGTGCAGGCTTTAGGGAACTGCAATGCACTGACCTTAAACCTCTTCGACACAGAAATAAACAAACATTCATGAAAGCTTCATGAAATACTCCCTTGTCCCTTGTAAACCGACCGAAGAAAACAAACATGACAAGGAAAGATGGACAGAAACAGTAAACACAACACTGATTAGACATTATTAGTTAGACAAAAAGTATCAACAAACATTGTATGAGTACCAGATCAACAGGTTGGAATTGCTGATTGTTAGGAAAAAAGGCGGTCGGAGATAGACGCAAGATAGTTTCCAATGACCTTCAGGCCAAGGTCGCGATAGATTTAGGCTTTAAGAAAGACACCCTGACTTAACCATTGACATCAATAGTACCAGTGCATAACGGAACATTCCCAGAAGTAATCTGTTAAAAAAGATTCAAGTATACAAATACTTCCAAAAGCAGAAACACAGCATATTTTGGTCAGCGTTTTATAATACAGTTTCCATAATCAGGTGGCGACATGATCCCGGACAAACTTTGACCTTTAATTGACTATGTTGTTTAAAAACCTTCCTTTGGAAAAAACACAACATTTCTCTGTGTGTGTCTGCCACCTAGCAGCAGTGAAATGCAACTACACATTCGTGCCATTGAAAAAGGCAGGGTCTCTAGGTAGAAACAATTGGACATCAGACAAGCTAGAGTAAAAAAGAGACCTAGCTAGCTAACTTTTGTTTCCATCAGGCAGGGCAGGGCAGGGGGAGATGCGGACAGTCTTGTGAGTGAGAGGTTAGTGTTAGCACGGGGTTAGCATGGCGGTAGCGTGGCGTTAGCACTGGAGCAAGGCGCTGGTGTCACAGCCCACCAATCCGCCGGTAGCTGTCGGTGTGAGCCGCCCGCTGCTCCAACACGACCCCCTGGAGAGAGAAGGTAGGTTCACTACACCGAGACTCGCCAGCCCTTCCCCACCAACCACGCAAAACAAAAACACAATCCACTTGAACGGGCCTGGTCCGCCTACAGACCTCTTCCATGCTACGTTCAACCGCGTAACGACCGGACCACTAATGCTAATACAGACACGACAACAACGGTTGCAGTAAAAACACCACAGTGAACCAGGAGTGGGTGCTGCTAGCAACTGGTGAGCTAATGCTAATGAATAGGGATAGATGGTGATGGAGCTACAGGTGGCATGAAGTGGGGTGAGACAATCAACAACCCCGGGAAGGGGAAGAAACGATGGCGGTGAAATGAGAAGCCGCTCTACATCCACAAACTCGTGAAAGAGAGGGAAAAACAGGCCACACCCCATGGAGCCAAAACAACGTCACTCTCAAGACTTGGTGGAATGACAACAAACTGGACACACACACGTAACATGTGTTGCCGTGACGACAGAGGTGGTATGTGAAGAAAGATGGGAATGTGGCACAACAGAAGTGTGAGGCAACCTCCGCTAGGCCGAGGTTGAGAGATGACCAACGGAAATGAGAAAGGTGCTTGTTATGGTGCAGAAATGTAGAAGCCCGACTACTGCCCATGGTTTAAGCTAACAGGAAGTGAGTTCACAGGAAAACAGGGTAGCGTCCGGGGGCACCGTACCTGCATGTTGTCGGGGTCCTCCCCCCGGTGTGGTCCTCTCTGAGCCCGGTGAGGAGACCCGGGCAGCAGACCCACCAGCTGGGCCTGGAAGGCCTGGGGACAACAGGAGGACTGTGGTTAGTAGGGTACCCAGTCAATCCTGAGGATTGCACTATGTAAATCGATCCTCATATACAAAAACAAAACATAAATCGGTACCAGTTAGTGTCTATAACTAGGGATTTTAATTTACATGTAAATGTATTTTTGATATATATTTTTGTGTTATTGTTGTTAAGAACAGGCAGCACTTTTCCTTCCACTGAACTTGGGTAGTGGATTTAATACTAACGCCAAGGCTTTCAAAGACACATTTTCTTGAGTCAAATATTGCTATCTGGACAATAGCTGCAGTATAACTTGGTATCGGACTGAAAAGAAAACCAGTGGTGTAGCCCATCCCTAGTGGTGAGTGGTGGGGGTCAGTGGTGGGTGATGAACCCAGGAGAGTGATCCATATCCCTGTCCTGGGTGGAGCAAGGGTACCAGGTACGTACCTCTATCAGCTGGGTAGACAGCCGGGCCGTCTGGGCTTTCAGAACCTCATTCTCTTGGCGAAGACTCTCAAGCTCTCCATAAGATTCTCCTTCCCCTCCGGAGCTCTGATGACATTACCGACAATCCTTGAGATTACTTCACATGACCACAGCAATACATATACACTATACAATAGTACCGGTGTAATTGATTTAAACCAGCATATCATTGATCGAAACATCACATGACCACAGCAAAACATATTTATATATGTAAATATACATATCAACTATACAATAGTACCGGTATAATTGATTAAAACCAGCACTTGAAAAACAACTCAATAGATGGTCCACCCGAGGAAATCAACAGACAAAAAGTGAAGATATCCTTAGCGTGTGGGCGTGTGTGTAGTCTTGGTGTTCACCTTGCTCAGGTCGTTCTTCACCTCCAGCTGCTTCTTCAGTGAGGAGTTCTCCTGCTCCAGGACCTTGACCAGACCCGCGTGGTTCTGCTGCTTCAGCGACACCATGGTGGTCTCCAGCTGGCGTACCTGACCGGATCCACAGTGAGGTGCTTAGGACCTTTGATGGTTTTGTACCAAGTGACTCTTCCGAAAGAGCATATAAGCCCACTCATTTCAGTTGGGCAGTATACAAAGTGTCTGTTAATAAAATTCTATTATCTGTGTACCAGTTTTATAACGGTTATATTTCCTGCCATGGCTGCAGGCAGGATAGCTAAGTGGTTAGGGTGTTGACTCCCAGCTAAATGGTTCTGGGTTCAAACCCCATGTTCTTAGTCCACCTGTGGGCATCCTTGAGCAAGAAGCCCCCTAACCCATAACCTGCACCTTAATGACCTGTATCTGAACTGTGAGACGCGCTGGATAAAAGCGTCTGCTAAATGAAATGAATGAATGGCAGCAGGAGGAGCTCACCTTCTCTCTGCAGTGCACCAGGTCTGCCCTGGAGTGGAGGAGCTCCACCTGCAGCCTCTGGTTCTCCTGCTTCAGCAGTTTCTCCTCCTGGTCCTGGAGCAGAGACAGTTCCTCGCGGTAAAACTTCTTGTGCTCCCCAGAGTGGAACGCCAGCTCCATGATCTTGACCTGGACCGCGGGGGGGAGGGAAAAGGTCAGGTCCGGTCCAGTGTGAGGACATGGAGGATCTATTGCCCCGTTCCAGTGAGCTTCCGTCCCAAAAATGTATCTCTAGTTGAGCTTTAAATGCGAGTTAAACATTGGATCAACGCTAAGATTTTGTGGTGGTAACTGTTTAAATGTATTTATGATTTCCTCCCAAACATTTTCACCTTAGAATCAACCGCAACTGTGAGTTACTTTGTGGTGATAAACTGTGATAAAATCATTGCATTTAAACCAACATTTTGTGCACCTTTTGTCTTGGATTCAAGAACCCTGGTAGGAACCGACCTTATTGTGGGCGTTTTGCAGCTGTTTGTGCAGGGAGAGCACTTCCTGGCGGAGGGCATCCTTCTCCTGCTGGGTGACCCGGAGGTCCGTCTTCAGATGGGAGGCCTGGAGGGTGGAGGTCTTAACTGCTTTGTCCAGCTTCTCCACCTGTCACACACGCACACGCACACACACACGCACACACACACACAGGAGGAGGCCGTTGAGTGGAGGAACATGAGAAGAGACGTGACAAAGTCTCTTTGTACAAGTTCTTGGGATTAAATCCTCCTTCGAAAAAATTAAATACATATGTTCTTAATCAACCTAAAACATTTACTGAAATACTTGACCAAGAAGATTAAATCACAAGAAGATAAATGAAATGCTGAGATGTTGAACTTAAACACAAACAATACAATTCTGGCGATGCAGGATAGTGTAGTGGCTGGGGTGTTTGATTTCCTGGAGTTCGATCCCCGATGTCCACAGCTCCTTACTTTGGACGAAAGTGTCCAAACTAAATAAAGGCTAAATGGCCGAGGGGTGAATATCCATACCTTCTCCTGAGCTCTGGCCAGCTTGCTGCGTAGCGCCTGGGACTCTTTATCCAGAGTCCTGCGCTCCTTCAGAAGCTGGCTGAGCTGCTCCTCCATCATGTCTGCCCTGCTCACCTAAACCCAAAACAATCATTACCAGGTGGTTAGCAACACACCACACATACCCTGTCAAATATTAAACCTATGCCATAAATGACGGTAGAAAGTTAATAGAGTTACAGATTGTTTTTAATAATAGATGTCAATGTCAGAGATCATATACAGCCATGACCTAAATTAAAAGGTTCTTGTGCTAGCGGCTAGAAGCTAATTTGGTGGGAAATATCAGTTACAAAGGAAGTGATGCCTTAAACAAATCCAATACAATCAGCCAATTGTTTAGGACAAGCCATGACCTCCTTCTGGTTATTGTACAGTACATACATAGCTCTCTACAACTTATGTCCTTCACACCTCCATGACTGGAATCATGTTTACTCGATATTATCCGAACCACCTACTATAGCCTTGATTCTGTACAGTTGATGGCCGTGTGGGTTGATGGTACGGACCACCACCACCACCACCACCACCACCACACGGCTGGACGCCTACCTTCTCTCCGAGGGCAGAGAGCTGCTCCTCCAGCTCTATGTTCTTCTCCTCCAGGAGTCCGGCTTCCTCCAGAGACTTGGTCAACTCTGCCTCCAAGGCAGCCACACAAGCTGCCATCTACCACAACACAAGCGGCTAGTTAGCTATCTACCACAACACAACCGGCTAGTTAACATCTAGCCCAACGCCACACCACGACCACGACGATCAGCTCGTGGAGACCGAGAGCCTCACCTGGATCTTGTCTTTGGCGGGCCCGGCCTCTCGTCTCTCGTTCTCCTGGATGAGCTCGGCGAGTTGCTGGCTGATTTCCTCCACGTCCGCAGAGTTCTGGAGGTTCTTCTCGGACAGCAGGCCGTTCTCCTGAGACAGCAGGACGTTCTCCTCCTGCAGATGGTGGCCGCGGGCATTCAGGTCTAAGATCTGAGGAGGGAGCGGGGAGATCCGATAGGATTGTTTTAAAGTTCTTGAATGTGTGGATTTAAATTACACTTTAGTCATGAGACACTTTAGAGATTTTATATTTATAATACTATGTATTTATTTTTGGTCATTTTTGTATTCTTATTCAAATGTATTTTATTGTATTTCCTATTTAGAGTATTGTTAGAAAACCAGGCACTGGCTGGAATAATAATTTGTTGATGTGCATACCTGTTTCTGAAAGTCCTCCGTCATATTTTCAGCTTCAATTTTCTCCTTCTGGAAGTCATCCAGCTTTTGCCTGAAAAACAGATGAATGAAACGGTAAATATCAGCATATTGAACTTTGCAACAAACATTACATTCAAATGTTTAATGCCAAGTCAATATCGCTATGTTCTTACTGCAGGTCTACGTTGATCCCTTTCAGGTCCTCATCCTTCAGCGCGGTGATCTTCTGACTGAGGTTAGTGTTTTCTTCCTCAAGCCGACTGATTTCAGATCTGTTTGGATCAGAAACAAAATGGACGTCAGATCATTAAATGCTCAACACAAAATGGAATGTCAAATAAAAAATATAAAAAATATTTGTTTGCAACACCAATGGATTTGTATATTTTATTTATACAGAAGGAAGACTAAATCCACAAACAAACAAAAATGACAACAAACTAGTAGCCATGTGTACAACGACTGACCTATAGGGGTTAAACAACAACCTATTCACCATACAACATAGGATCCATCACAGGAGGAATGAGGGTCCTACACAACACAACCGTACCCGGGGTAAAGGAGGAGCTGGAGAAGGCTATGGAGAATCACAACCAGAGGAAGGAGATCACAATGTCGGGGGCGAGGCAGGGTGGAGGGATTCTATCCTGGTCCTCCGTGTTACCTATGGACCTGCATCCACTCGCTCAACGTCAGCGCCTTCCCCTGCAGGCTGGCGAGGGCCCCACGGAGGTCCGCGTTCTGCACCTCCAGGTCCTCGCAGCAGACCTCGAGGTGGATTGCGGTCTGGGTCCTGGCCTCAAGATGGCCGCTCATCTCCTGGAAGGACCGCTCCTCGGGCGGGGTCTCCCAGGTACAGGCCTCCTCCAGGAGACCTACATCACCCTGCAGCTCCAGCTCCCTGACAAGCTTCTGGAAGGACCGCTCCTCGGGCGGGGTCTCCCAGGTACAGGCCTCCTCCAGGAGACCTACGTCCCCCTGCAGCTCCATCTCCCTGACCAGCTCCGACAGCTGGACGTTGTCCCGCCTCATCGTGGAGATCTCCTCCACCAGGCCCCTGTGCTGGCCCTGGAAATCACAGGCGACGCGCAGACGACTTTCCAGGCTGGACAGCCGTTGCTTCAGCTCCCCGTTCTGTTCCTTCAGCATCACGTTCTCGTGGCGTCCGTCGTCGTATCGAACCCGAATATCGTCCAGCTCGGAGACTTTCGTCTCCAGGTCTTTGGCCCGCTTCGTTAAACTAAGCAGCTTTAGTTTCAGGTTCAGGTTTTCCTCCAACGCTTTGCTGCCCGTTTTGATCTTTTGGTTGTTGTACGTCAAAATGCTTTCCAACGTGACGGTCTTCTGGTGAAGCAGCGAAATCTTCTGGTGTAGAAGAATGTTTTCTTCAATGGCATTGCTGTACAGGACCTGGAGTTTATTCATGGGGTTCTCATCCTCACAAGGATCCGGTTCATCCTGGTGATCGACCGCGAGAGAGGCCGAAAATCCACACTCTTGGGAAACCAATTTGATTTGTTTCCCACACTTGTGAGAGTCCACAGACGAACAATCGACAGCCAGGTCCAGTGGAGTCAGTTCACCACAGCAGTCACCTGCTTCCTCAGGATCTACGAGCTCCACCACAATCGCATGACACGGCCTCTGCACGTGGTGATCTGAGATTTCATCCTCTACTTCCACCACGCTGTCTTGAGGGCTATTCTCTGGATCCCATGACTGGACCGCCACATCAAACCCAAGATTCCTCTCCTCTTCATGGCCCACCGCCTCTGGCGATGTGGACGCTTCGTCTCCAGAGATCTGCTCCGTCTCCTCTTCATGGCCCACCCCATCGGGTGATGGGGCCGCTTCATCTCCAGACAGCTGTTCCGTCTCCTCTTCAGCATCCACACTCTGGGTTCCCCGGAAAACTCTGGGATTGGCTGTGTTGTGTTTTGAGAGTGACTCGCGATGAGGAGGACCTTCAGTAGAAAATGTCTCCAAA
>OMKX01110230.1:0-13689 GCA_900302425.1 Brosme brosme
AGGCGTATACAAAACGAAATGAAGTTGCATGGGGGAATGCACCCTCCTCGAGTTCCATTGCACTGCAGAGTAACTCACGTTGATCATGGCATTGGAGGTAATGCGAAACAGCGTTGCTCTCTCCGTCACCTGTTTGATCTTGTCGCCCATGGGCCCCTGTATGCTGAGCCCTTCCAGCTCTGACAAGGACCTGGGGCAGAGAGGAAGAAGAAGAGAAGCAAACACATCAACTAACATGCAGTTTGAGCCACTTCTAATCCGTTTAAAAAGTTGCTTTAAGCATTATGTATTTGTGTTCAAGTGTTTAATAGCTCTATATTCCAACAGCCATCACTGATATAGATTGTTTGGTTAGTAACATGGGTCTTCCAGTCCCTCTGCTCTGCATTAAACAGAAATATTTGTATTCTTATTTCCTTTCCCACTTTATCCAATCAGGAGAGAGAACTCCTCAAAGTGGAGGTCCTCTGCGCGTTCACGGGTAGGCAGCAGGATTTCAGTGTTGACTGACAATGGTGGAAATGTTACTGATTCCAGTGCTATCAGGAACGGCTTAAACAACCAAATACGGCAAGAGAAAAAAACGGAAGGAAGAGAGAAGAAACATAAAACTGCCAAGAAAAAGAGACAGGAGCCATGAAGACCCACATTTATATCTCGTTGTAGCCTTCAATCTGTGGAAAAACATGTGGTGAAAAACAAACAAAACGACAACATTGCTTACATCGCATTTAACTGCTCCGCACTCCAGAATGTTGATGCTACCAATCAGACATACAGATATAGAAGACAGAGTGAGGGGTCACTGACCTTTGCAGGGCAGTGCCATGCTTGGTGATGAGGTCATTGCAGGTGCAGAGATCCTCCACCTTACAGCCCAGCGTGCGAAGTGTCGACTGGACCTCCGAGTTTCGACCGCTTCCGCTTGGTGCGGAGGTAGGCGGCGATGTGGGACCTTCGTCGCCGGAGTCGTCTGTGGAAAAAAGTATGACCATAATACTTCATAATGAGCATTATGTACGAGTTATTATTCAATGCTTTCCCCTCCATCTCACCAGACTCGGCCTGCATGTGGACTGCTTTTGCCTTGGCCAGCTCCAGTGCAGTGATCCAGCGCTGCCGCTCCACCTCCGAGCTGGCCTTCAGGTGGTAGGTCTGTGCCCCGCCATTCGAAATGACAAAGTTACAGGAGTCCTCCACAGCAATATTGGCCGTGGCCAAGTTGATGGTGCCTCTACATGTGTGGCCCATCTCTGCCTGGGTTCTGTGGACAGTTGGAATTGTTATAATGGACCTTTACAATTATTTCAATATCTTCTTAATGTCATCAATTTTGACTCTGGCATCAGAATCATTAACAAAACTGTCAAAACTAAAGCCTGTATTAACAACATTTATTTGCGATACAAATGCATTGTAATGCTGAACTTAAATGACACTACTATAATATGGTAAATTGGTACTGGTCTTCAGAGTCCAATGTTATTATATAATACATATACGTCTAACAATTTCTTCGAGTCCACCAACTTTTTGGTCACAATTGCCAAAGAGTAGGATAGGTCTACGTGCGAAAGAAGAGATGTTTTACTGGGTTTAACTAACCTGTAATAAGACAGAAGACCATTACTCAAAACAAACCACCGCCGCTGGTAACCTTTTATGTAGTTCGTCCATTTGAAAAGCCAACCCTTGTACGTGTCTCCAGGGGTAGGAGTAGGTGATTTAGGTTCCGACATCTCTAAATCTCTTGGCGTTACTTTGTGGTCTTACGCCCTGTTGAGATTAAAAGCAATCATATTTTTCACCATTTATCGGAAAGTTGTATTGACCTACAGGTCTACAGACTGTGCCGATTGTTAGCCAGCGGTAATGTATGTTTAGGACAATAACAATAATAATATCAAAAGCAGTTTGTACTAGACTAATAGTAATATTATACATCAAAGTAAACATTTGTGTAAAACGAGTGGTTGTACATTTGTACAACATGCATCGTTGCTGTTATATTATTATAATATTGTGCGAGCCGTGTTGTAGAAGTAATTATAACGTTACTGCTATCAGTGACAGCGTTATGCGAAACATACGCAAACAGTTTTGGCTTAATCAAAGTTTGATCTGACGACAACAATGTCAGATGTTGTATGTCTCGGTTTTTTTTTATAATGCTATTTTGGAGCCTAGCTTACCTGGCCTGGTTTTGAACACAGGAACTTTAGGGACACTGGCTACTACTAGATAATCTGTTTAACGGACTCTAGAAAATATATCGTGTGCTGAAACATCGGCTATCCAAGTCGCCGGCATGGACTAAAAAGACACAATCCGTATAGTTAACGATTAACCGCTGTCATGAGTTGGGAAGAAAACTGTGTAGATTACAAATACTATGAGTTTCCCGTTAGCTTGTTCTAGGTTACTAACATAAGCATTAGCAATTAAAGATAGCTTGACGTAAAGTTACAGACTAAAGCACTACAATATGAAGGGTTCAGTTTAACTGCACTATTTGTGGAGTCTTGCCACAGCCCATCACATTTGCATTCAATATAGTTACCTTAGAGCTCGGCCATTAAACGCATACAGATCTTGTTTTCAGCTGATGCTAATGTTAGCTTAGTACCTTCCACATTAAGAGTACTGCAACAGCTAGCCGCACCAGTTAGTTCCGTTATAGAGCAAACCTTTAAATTACATGACAAGGGTATATTTCTGAGATATCGCTAAAACAAATTGTATTGTATTCATTCTACCATTATCTAAATAATTTAATGTACGTTTGAACTAATGTATATCCTATTTGGATGGTATACATATCATATTTTACTTTAATTATACTTGTTTGATGTTTTACAAATATTACAGAGCAATTATGAAGCCATTTATTTTACCCAGATATACATTTTAATATAAACTACAACCACAGTTGTAGTATAAATGTGTGCTCTTTTGTCAACCTATTAGTAAGCAGTAATTCGTTTTGACTGATGTTTTTTTTTTTTTACAACACGCTTACATTTTTCTGGTGGTCACATCCCGATGCAGTTTATTGT
The DNA here is from genome assembly GCA_900302425.1 of Brosme brosme. NCBI lineage: Eukaryota > Metazoa > Chordata > Actinopteri > Gadiformes > Lotidae > Brosme > Brosme brosme. Next base: position 3,057 of record OMKX01110230.1, read on the forward strand.
GTTTTATCAATACCGTCTACTTTACCATTCTAGTCTACCAAAATATAATAAAATAAAATAAAAATTAACCTACCATGCAAGAAATTGTAATTATTTTGATTAATTTCGATACTTCACACTGAAATCATTAAAGTACCTAAAAGTGCTGGCATGTTTTAACCATGTGCATAGTATCCATTTCTAAAGGCAATAAGACACGTGTTATGTACAACTATTATTCACATGAATCCCAAGGTAAAAAAACATAACATTCTTTGATTAAATGAATTTATTGGACAATTTTAACAACAGCAATGTACTTGTTACAACTGAACGTTCTAACAGAATTCTACTTAAAATGTCTTCTTGTTTCTTTATGAAAGTGGCATACACTCCTAGCCTACTTTGTAATGGTGTTTGCATTCATACTTTTACCACTCCCACTAAGGACAATGTATGGAGTTTTCTGGGATTTCTGTTTTTCTTGAAGCAGAGCCACAGTTCCAAGTGGAGTGTCACTGCTGCTCATCTTCTTTAGCAAGGCCTCCTCCTCTAGTTTCTTCATCCTTCTCTCAGTCTTCATCTTGCCAGACCCTTTTCCATGGAAACGATGGGAAAGCTGCCTGAATGCTTCTTTTGGTGTGAGCTTCCGCCCAGACTCATCCACATACTCGATCTTGACATCAGGTCTATAGGCGTCCTTCTCTTTGAAATCTTGTGTGAAGCCTCTGTACTCTTCTCTTCGGCTGTACTTGTCATCAATTGTCATCTTGTCTTCGATGCAGTAGTTGTCGTTGGGCAGGGCTCCCTTTGCATTTTTGACACGAGCTATTTTCTGCATTTGAGTGTCCAACAGACCTTTGTTTTTGCAAAGCAGCAACGCAGCTGCAAGGCCAGAACTGACAATTGGCTCTTCATCCAAAATGGTGCTCGAGGCTGTTGTGAAATCGGGCTGCTTCTGCTCCTCCTCGAGGTTGACTGTGCTCCAACCAATGTTTTCATCCATGTCAGAATCTACCTCTCCTGCATCATCTCTCTCTGCCTCCTGCTCAAAGTCCATGATATCTTCTTGGTCCTCTCGGTTGCCTGAAAGGCCATATGTGGGAATGTCGCCCAGAGTTCTGCAAAACTCTGAGGTGGCGTTGAAAGTGATGTTGTTTCTCTTTTCTGGATCATCATCGTCTGCCCCCCTTTCGAGCAGTTTCACCTGCTGTGCCACTTTCTCCCCGGAGTCCTTGAGAAGCTGCTTTTGTCTCAGCTTTCTTTGCTTCTCGAGTTGTTTCTGCAGTTCCTGCTCCGCCTCGTCCTCCTCGATCACAGCAGAGTCAGGAGGCGTGAAGTCCTCGTCATCGCTCATCTCCATTTCCGCCATGCGGATGTCGTCAGACATTACGGGAACCACGTTAGCAAGCGTAGCAACAGGTTCGCTTTCTTTGGGCACCTCCTGGAGTTCCTCGTCTGCCTGCTTGCGGCCGCGGCCACGTACCCTTGAGCCAAAGTCAGTGTTGCGTGTGTCGTCCAGCGGCTCATCAAGAACCTTCTTCCTGATCTTTTTCACACGCCGCTTGGTTTTCTTAAAGCCCACCATTTCCTGGGGTGTGTAGTACTCTGAGGCGATGGAGAGAGAGGGCATTGCCAGTGACTGGGCCTGGTCACGTAGGGTCTCTCTAATAGCCTGGAGCTCTCGCTCCCGCTCCCCTTCAGCCACACCCCCTGTGCTCAGCCGGAAACTCTTTTTCTGCTCCCCATCGATCTCTTCGTCGTATTTGGACAGAACAGAGCGGGTCTTCAATGTGGCCATGTCATCTATGCTCTCATCTTCTTCGTATGGCTTGTAATCTGGCTTTTTCTTCTTTAGCTCAACATTTTTCTCAGCCCTCTCTCTGTCTATCATATTCACATTGACCAGCACATCTTCCTCCTCTTCCAGCACACCTTTGTCTTCTAGCGTAAGGATGACGGTCTGGCCCTCACCAAACGAGTCGATCTTGTGCTGTACTTTCAGTCCTTTGAGGTCCCGAGATGAATATGCATCTTTCTTCTTTTGTCCAAATTCTTCCTCTACCAGACTGCTCACGCCAAACTCCTGATCCATCTCCTCCAGGAGTTGGGCTCTCTTCGCAGCTAGTTCTTTTTCTTTTTCTGCTTTGCGGTTTTTCTCAACCCAAGCAGTGGTGTCATCTAACCAATCATCTTCTGCCAAGGTCTTAACCTTGCCCAGCTTTTGATTGCGAATGCGTTTTTCTTTCAATGCTGCAAGTTTCTCTCTCATTTCTTTCTGTTTTTTTATATGGATTGGATTGATAGTCTCTGCGACAAGTGGTTCTTCTTTTGTGCCCAGCTCCTTTTTGTTTTCGTTCATCTCCAGAGGTTTTAGACCGAGTTTGGCTCTGAGCTTGTTTGTATCCTCAATGCTGAGGGACGCGTCACCGCTTGCAGACTGTGGCTCAATTACTGAACTCTCCTCAACCTTTTCTTTCTTGATACGGGGCTCTCCACTGGTTTTTTCCCCTTTGCCCCTGCCATCCCGACCACTTCTTTCCCTGGATCTGGAGCGCTTCCTCTTTTCCTTGTCTCGACCTCCATCGCGTTCCGCATCTCTATCTCGCTCCTTGTGGCGATGTTTCTTGTGTTCGCGACGTCGCTCCTCGGTGTCCTTATCACGACTCTTTTCCTTGTGCTTTTTAGAAGACCCCATGGCTTCTCTTACAGATAAGCCCTATTCGTTAAAGGATTTCTAAAAAATGTAACTGTCTTTAAAAAATATGTTGTTGTCCAACTTGGCGTGCTAAGTAGCTAGCTGCAGTGTACTTCGGAATATCAACCAGCGGAGAGAATCAAACTTTTAAATGTCGTGGTTTGTTATATTAACGATACAAGCTCACAAACCCTTAAGAAATATCCGTCTTCTTCGGCCTTGATTATTGCGTATGCTCCCCAAAACGGCGTTGTGTTTCGATTAACATGAACGCATATGAGACGATAGCGGATGACCCTGCTTCATCTCTTAAACACTTCCCGTATTGGGATTGACAAAATCAACTGGAGAACACACAGCGTCACCTAGCGTCTCCACCTGGAAACGAAGATCGGCGGGTCACTTGTCAGCAGAGGTGTCGGATGGGACGTTTATGTTGGTGCATGTTTGTTGGCGTGAAAGTATAGTGTATAGTATGTCAATGTATATAACGATTACCCATTATTGATCAGGCACTCAGCCTTAAACAACCGCAGGGGGTTCTAGTTCCTTCGCGAAAAAAGGTAAATGTAAGTAGTCCCATTTTTTTTGTATTGATGGTTAACGTTAGCTCATGTAATGGAATGCTATATCACCAACATAACGAATAACTAGATTCGTGTCAGTGTTGACCATTATCAGAGTGATAGTTCTGCTCATCTTATAAACGATACATTTGTCGTCAACATAGCACGTTTCTGTCTTATTGGTATGGCCTTTCGCTATCAGCTAGCTATGTTAGCTTGCCTGGTTTTGTTGAACTTATTGGGTATATTTCGCTGCGTGGTCGACGTTAGCAATGTTTGGCTACAGGGGCTACCCATCTACGGAGGACTAGTTGGTTAGCTAACAGGTGCATATTTGTGTAGCTCTTACGCTGATCGCCGTATTTTGGTTTGCAGTCAGGTTCATGATAATGTATCTATTCGTGGGGGTAATAGTGACTTGCGCATTATTATCGCTCGCTCACTGTTCTCCACATTTGCGAGTTATTCAGCCCACCTCACAAGGCCATCGAGTTGCCATGGCGATTGTGGATAGCCAAACCGTTGCAAACGTTAGGCAGTTCACTAGTTGACTAATTAATAATGGTAATCGTTACGGCAGTACCCAACCAATATTTGGTAAGGCGTGTCATGGTGGATTGGTTTTACTTTTAGGTGTCGATAGCAGCAGCTGCTTCTAAGTTTTCATAAGCCTCTGCTGGACCACAGGGACAACAATGCATTTGCTGCTACTAACTTATCTAGCTACCTAGCTAGTCTCGCGCCAGGCGCTGCGCAGTCCTGATTGTGTGCCCGGGAAGAGCCGCGGGCCCACAACTTTCACTTGATCACGTTATTCACTGATTGTGTTGACCAAATAGGGAGAGAAATCTAATCGGCGCAGAGTAATACACGCTCGCTAGAGATCGGCGGTAAGACATTTGGAGTATTGATAACGTTATATTGATGTTGATTTCCTGGATAAGTTTATGTTTGATTCTGTCCCAATCAACTGCTCTTTACCGTTTCATATTGTTACTGTACTCTTTATTATAATAGCTTTCTGTTATTGCTTGCATATGTCTGCATGCTTTCATGTCAGCCGAATAATGCATTGTTTGGGTTGAAGACGTTATTCATGGAGATAAAAATAGATTTAAATGAAATGTATATTATTAATTCCTACAGGCTGTAAGCGGTTGACATGGCAACAGGGGGCCCGACTTTTGATGATTCAGAAGAGCAAGAGCTGCACAACTGGGCCAATGGCAGTCTGGAGGACAGGCTTAATAACATGGTATATGTCCTACTGAGCTACATGCAACTTACAATCACACATAATAATACTGCTACTGACATTTTAGTTTGACACAGAATGTAGCCTTTTATAAGTGAAGACATGTAGTGAAGACAAGTCAGTAGCCTAGCTAGTTGGAAAGGTGAATGCATGCCTGTTGTATTTAGATTTTATTTTTAATTTAGTACTTTGAATTAATTAAAACATCCCCATTTCTAATTATGTACCATTGCCGTGGTTAAGACTCTTAATGTGTAATGCATATTCATATCTGTATCAGGACTGGGGCGTGCAGCAGAAAAAAGCCAATCGCTCCTCTGAGAAAAACAGGAAGAAGTTCTCTGCTGCCGTGGCGGAGAGCCGGCTGACCAATGATATCTCTCCGGAGTCGACACCGGGGGCGGGCCGCAGAAGGGCTCGCACCCCGCACTCCTTTCCCCACGTCAAATACACCACCCAAATGTCTGTCCCGGAGCAGGCGGAACTGGAGCGACTACGCCAGCGCATCAACTTCACCGACTTAGATGAGGTGAGCCACTCTACATATTCTCACATAGTTAACACATCGATTTATATACCTTTTATATCTATGATATCCCTTTTCATTTTGATCACCCTATTTGTGTCACAAAGTTGATCAACTGAAACCGTCTGGGATTAATTAAGTACATCATATCGCAGGAGTTATATGGTCACAAATCTTTTTTTCTTGGCTTTTAATAAATATTATGTATCAACATCATCATCATGCTCCTTATCCTTCAGAGGAGCGTGGGCAGTGACTCCCAGGGGCGCGTCACCGCCGCCAACAACCAGCGGCAGTTGCCGGGGGAAAACAAGAAGCCCTACAACTTTCTCCCACTGCACGTCAACACCAACAAAAGCAGGGATCTCCTCGCTGCCTCTGGCTCCGCCTCCACCCCCGCCACCCCGGCCAGTTCTAAGGAGGCCAAGAAGCAGAGCCCCGGGCTCAGGGAATCTTTCGGCCCCCTCTTCCCTATCATAGAGCCACTTCCTGGGCTGCTGGGTAGTGCTGCAGCCGAGCAAAGCCCCCTGGCTCACAGGCAGTACGGGAGGGGAGAGTCCTGCGTCGACAGCAGCCAGGTAATGTTAAGTATGGCTCACCAACTGCTACATGTTTTGATTTGATTTGTTTCCAATTTTACAAAATAAAACTTTCAGTTTCATTAATTTATCTGTTTCACTTTGAACTGTTGAGACTAAGCATATCTTGAATGTGTTGTTGAGGGGGATAAATTTCCATGTCGAAGAATGTCATAAACATATTTGAAGAGATTTCACTCCTGATGATCTTCTATTAATAAAGATTTCTACTTGCTCCACATTTCAGAAGAGCAGGGCGACGTGCAATAATAGCACGGGTGATTAATAATAGCGATGACCAGCAGGGAGACATTCTATATACATTTTACTTGGCTATAATTGTCCAATAAAGAAGAAAAAAGAGAAAATAATGTCAAAAAACAAACAAAGGCGCTGCTAAATGTTGACCAAACTAAATTCCACAAAATGTATTGATTGATGTACATTATTATTAATGTGAATATGATAACTAAGCAAGTTGAGGTATGCATTATTTATTTCAGTAGAACATCAAGATCCGAATTATGCACGGTTGATCAGTATATCGCCTAGAAGATACAGATGAATTATAAACTATATTATATACCTTTTGAGGGCAATATATATATGCCCCGATGTTTTCAACAGAAATAATAACTGCACTATTAAGGACAAGGCTGCAAGTAAAGGGGATTAGCAACTGCTGCACCCACGCTGTATGTAGGGCGATTTATAAATACGCTATCCTGGGTGCCGAGTGAGTTCGGTACCAACCCTCCCCTCTCCTGCCTCTCCCTTCTTTCGTCTGAGCATTCATAAAAGGGACCCAGCCATCCCCTTGTACATCACACATCCTATCTGCGCTTCATCCGACACACCTGCTGTTGGGTCACACCCCCTTTCTTCCCAGCCCCACCCACACACCCACTCTCCTCTCCGTCTCTCTGTTGCCTCAGGTGGTTGGCAAGCTGGTGCAGATCCGGGAGTACATTGGCAAAGCCAGCTCCATGAGGGACGACCTACTGGAGAAGAAAGATGTGCCGGCCAACGTGGAGCGCCTTTCCCACCTCATCCTGCACCTCAAGGAGCAAGAGAAGTCCTATCTGCGCTTCCTGCAGAAAATGCTGGTCGGTTTCGGATCCACTCCGGGTTTTCTGTTGTTTTTCTCTTTGTGTTGTTTAGTATCGTTGAGCCAGTTTTCTCGCTTGTCTGTCCTGATATTGTTTTTTTGTTAGTTTAGAAGGTATGGGAAATATTTCAAGACAATCTTGGCATGATGTATGTGTGTAGATAAGGACTTTGGCATCTAACTTGGAGTGTGTGTGTGTGTGTGTGTGTGTGTGTGTGTGTGTGTGTGTGTGTGTGTGCCTGCGCCTGTGCATGCCTGAATGTTCTCTGCGCTGCTGCCTGCAGGGTGTACCAGTTCAGCAAGAGACAGCTGCTGGAGGAGTGCCGCCAGCAGGTGGCGCTCTCCATGGGCAAGAGGGCCAGGCTGGAGGCACAGAGGCTGATCCTGAAGGAGACCTTCCACTGCCTGGGCTCCAGAGACCCGCCTCCTGGCCTGCTCCTGGAGGAGGACGGCCCCTGCACCCCGAACAACACCAGCGTGAGCTTGATGACAATACGACTGCATTGTAAACCTCTCAGGCTACTGTGTCGTCCCTTCGTCTTCGGCTCTGTGGTGAAGCTACGCCTGCGGAACTCGTAGGCTTCACGCTCGTTGTTCTCACTTAGTCACTCACATCTCATCCAGACAGACTCACGACAGGCTACTGGCATGACTCTGAGCAAAACAAACACACACAGGTTTTTTTTAATACAGACGAGAAGCTGGGCCAACTGTACACTAAACACAGTCATGCTAGATAAACACAGAAGCACGCTCAACAATATGAGGATCGGCCTCGCCTAACTACACAAACCTGCTGTTACCGAGAAGCGAGACAAGAGATGGTTTTTGTAAGCCAGTGTTGATATGGGCGTTGACAAGGAGCCCAGCTATGACTAGTGTAAAGCGATTATGCATATCATAGATGATCTTTCAACAAAACAATTCTAACATATAATTAAATGAAATAACCTTCTGGGTAGAGACCAAAAGACCTAGCCTAAGAAGCTACACACTCTCACTTGCTCTTTAACTACGGTCTGTACTGCTGCTGTGGTCTTCTCTTTAATACGGTCTGTACTGCTGCTGTGGTCTTCTCTTAATACGGTCTGTACTGCTGCTGTGTTCTTCTCTTAATATGGTCTGTACTGCTGCTGTGGTCTTCTCTTTTGAAACGGTCTGTACTGCTGCTGTGGTCTCATCTTTAATACGGGCTGTACTGCTGCTGTGGTCTTATCTTTAATACGGGCTGTACTGCTGCTGTGGTCTTATCTTTTAAGACGGTCTGTACTGCTGCTGTGGTCTTCTCTTTAATACGGTCTGTACTGCTCCTGTGGTCTTATCTTTAATCCGGTCTGTACTGCGGTGTTCTTCAGGAGGAGAAGAACAGCTCCAACCTCCGCAGTATGGACGGGATCCTGACCCACCTGGGGGGCCTGTTCAGACCCAGATACATGGTAATGACACACATGAAACACATCCCACCATATCAGTGAGCATCGCTAGCGGTGTGCAGTCTGTTGGTGCACTGAGGAAGGACCATGTGGGCCGTGACATGTTGTGTGGTTTAACAAATGATTATAGCGTCATCCTTATATAATTGTTTTTATTTTTCTATTTTTTTTATAATGGATTATCTCTATCACAATATTTTGTTTTTAACAATGATGCTAAACAGATGTTTTTATTTATTTTTTTACTCTTCCCACCTCACCATCAGCGTTCCTATCATATAACCACAGCATTCCAGAACCATTGAACCGTTTGTGAACCTAATTATCCTCAAGGTCAAACTTCCGCTCCGTTTGCTTCACAATCCTCCTTCCTTCGCAAACCTAAACATGAGAAAGGTGAGAGAAAATCCATAGACCCAGACGGACTCAAACATGGCCACCGACTTCCCAGTCATATTCCATCTTCTTCCGTTCAAGATTGATACATAGAATAATACATAGACTTATGCATAGGCTTATGCATAAACTTATACATAGACTTATACATAGACTTATACATAGACTTATACATAGACTTATACATAGACTATAATATCATAGACTTATGATATACTTATATACATAGACTTATACATACACATATACATACATTTATACATACATTTATGCATTAATTTATGATTACATTCATACATACATTTATAAAAAAATATATTTATACATTTATACATACATTTACACATACATTTATACATACATTTATACAAACATTGACACATACATTTACACATACATTTTCAGGTGTAGAGCACTAAAAGGATGGATAGTAAGCAAACGGAGCATTTCCGCCCTATCACGATGCAGTGTTTGTAGACGACAAGCAGGCCTACCCGAATATTGACCGATCTTCGTACTTTGTAACTTGTGGCCGTTTCACACCAAAACGGTAAAGTTACAGGTTAGAGACCATTACCTATGGGGTTAGATGGGACTCGATCCTGAGACAAGCATTTCCATGGCTAGAGTACCAGATCAGGCTTCCATAGATCTATCACTACACCCCATGGCTCGGTGGGCACTATCCAAGCAACAATGGCGCTCCGATGTGGTCAGATGTGTCACATTAATCACCTCTTAACTGGTGTAGGCGTGGGGGAACACGCTGTGAATCCCCTGTATCTTCCATCAAGACCAGTCAGATTGAGTTGAATGTGAAGGTGAAAGAATAACGAGGAGGTGTACAGCATAAGGTGACCAGATTTCTGAGACAAAATCTGGGGACATTTTCGGTTCAGAGGCGTAAAAACCTCCAAAACATGTAGTGTTTTTGTCTTTGAAAAACTACAACGGGGACACTGCCCTTACCATTCATAAAGCAGTTTCTCTCACCCTATTTCTCCTAAATTGCAAAGGATTTGATTAACAATGTGTTTTTTTTCTCTGATCAAAGTAGCTGAGATCAAGAACATCCATAAAATCAGCTGTAATAAACAGGTATCAGCCAGACACTCCATACTAAGGCCTCCTCCTTACACCATAGGATTTTCACAAGATTTGGGGAAGACTTTTAAATGGAAAATGCCACAGTTCATGTTGAATGACAACTTGAGGGTATATGGTTTTAGAAAAGATATGGTTTTAAGGTGGTTGAATCAGTTTTCCCTTAATGTGGGTGGAAAATAGCAAACAGCTACAACCTGGCATGATATATCTCCTCTTGTTGTACAATATTAATGTCTTACTGTGAATGGTCCCTAACTTGAAATAAATAAATTAAAAATTACAAATGAAGGCCAAAATACCTTACACCTGATTTACCTAACCCAATGTATTATGCATGGGCTGCACAGTAATGAGGAGGGTGGGACATGTCTCATGCCATACACCGATTTATCTTTAGACAATGTAATTTACATGTAAAAGTGGGTGTGACCCACCAAAAAGTTTTTAGTGAAAAGTAGTAGTGATACAAGTAGTAGTGATTAGTGATACAATAGACAACTGGCAGCCTACCCTGACGTCCTGACGGAACGCCCCCAGGTGGTGAGAATGGGCAGCATCACCTCCTCTGAAGTATCCCTGAGTACTGGAGCCCCCCAGGGCTGCGTACTCAGCCCCCTCCTGTACGCCCTGTACACACATGATTGTGTGGGCACACAAACTTCCAATGACATCGTCAAGTTTGCAGACGACACTACAATAATAGGCCTCATTTCTAACGACGATGAGACCGCCTACAGAGAGGAGGTCCAGGCCCTGGCATCATGGTGCCAGGACAACAACCTCTCTCTCAACGTCTGCAAGACCAAGGAAATGGTTGTGGACTTCAGGAAGCGACAGGGGGGGGGGGTCATGCCCCCATATACATCGACGGAGCTGAGGTGGAGTCTCCTGCTTTAAGTTCCTCGGTGTGTACATCAACGATGACCTCTCCTGGGCCAAACAGGCAGACTCTGCAGTCACATCGGCCCAAAAACGCCTTTACTTCCT
>OMKX01110235.1:0-15279 GCA_900302425.1 Brosme brosme
AGCAATAGATTCGGGGGAGTGAGGTCTCAACTCATTGACCCAATTACCAAGCAATTCCTGTGTGTCATCATTGTCTGATGAATATATTTCAGTTGAAGGTGATCTAGCATCACTAATTTCCTCTTCAAGGAAATCCTCTGATTTGGTTTTCAAATTACACTTCACAACATCTGCATATGTCAAAGGTTTTGTCGCTACGGCAAGTCTGATATTTGTTAATGAAACATCTATATCTTGATCTTTGAAATGTAATGTAAATGAGTCAGGTGAATCGGGTCTGCTTTCATCAAACAACTCTTCAATGCAAAAGCCAAATAATTCTGGGTCAGATGCCATTGACTGAGATGATGAGGGTCTCCTTTCAGAGAATCGCAAGTAATAGTCACAATGTTGACACTCAACTGGGACAAAGGCATTGTTAGAACATACACTACTTAGATCCACAGATGTAACTGATTCTGGGGAAGATGGTCTCAACTCTGCTAACCAGTTCTGAACAAGGGAACAATCTACATCTGAAGAAATTGATACGGCAGAGAGATGCCTGCTAATAAACACATGTTCCAGTTCAAAGTCAGATAGAACTGACATTGGAGAATCAGGCCTTATCTCTTCAAACAGATATTCAAGACAAAGATCATTACATTCCAGGTCTGAAGCCGCTGATACTGGAGAACTTGATCTATTTGCTGAGTACTCAACATCATACCCACAGTACTGGGCTATGAATTGGGGAACAGGTGAGTCAGGAGAAAGGGATGTAAACTCATCATGAGAAGCAATAGATTCGGGGGAGTGAGGTCTCAACTCATTGACCCAATTACCAAGCAATTCCTGTGTGTCCTCATTGTCTGGTGAATATATGTCAGGTGACATTGGTAAGCCATTCTTTTCAAGTGAACCCTCTGATGACTTAGCTTCAGAAAAACCCCTCACAACATCTGCATACGTTAAATGTTTTGTGCCTATTTCAAGACTTGTCAACGGAATACCAGTTCTTTCAATCACGCTGAACTTGTTTTCTGATGGACATGAATGTGAGATAATGTTTGATTGTAGGAATCCAATTGATTTCATTTCCTTATCAACTGAGGACTCGGATAGTCTATGTCTTGAATTTCCATCTGTCACATCAGTTTTCTTAGACATATACGGACATACTAAGATGCATTTTGGTCTGCTTACAAACTGGAAAACTCTTTGTTCAGGGACTGGTTCTGTTTCTCTTTGAGGACCATTGCCTGACGTTTCCATTTGGTATGCAACATTACACATTTCAGCTGGTGCTTTTATTGCTGGTCCATGTTCATCATCTGTAACAAATGATTCATGAGAGTTTGGTCTGGTTTCTTCATGTTGGCCGAAAAGTCCATACCCTTCTGGGGTCCCAGATTTAGGGGACCATGGTCCTTCATCAGAATTTTGTTCATTAAGTAACGATGAATTGTTATCTACGAGGACAGGTTCAGCATCTGTCATTGATCTATTTTCATTTGATTCTCTTGATAATGTCATGCATTTAGAGAACCAGGTCTCAATAAATGACTTTTTGTTCTCACCTGGTTTTGTGGATTCACATGTTGTATATCTAGGCTTCTCTTTTTCACATGTATAGTCAGATTTTTCAACAGGAGTGCCTAGTACAGCATTTGCATCTGTCACAGTATTAATATCTGACCATGTTGTTGAGGAGTTTTGAGGAGTACCATTCCGTTGAACTTCAATGAGTGATGGAGAAAAATCAGTTGGTATTGGTCGGAGCAGCTCTCCAGAACATAGTGAGCAGTTATAAGCTGGTGTTACCAATACATTGGATTGCGTATTTGCTCCTGAATACAATAAAAAGTAATCACAGTGTTGACTTCTGAGCTGGGATTTGATTGGTTCATAGAGCCAGAGTTCAAGGAAGGAGTAACTGCACTGAGACATTTCAGATTCTGGTGATGAAGATCTATCAATCTCCAACTCAATTTCAATTTCACTTTTTGAATCTATAAACTCAACTGAACTCTTCAACGAATCTTGTTCAGATGAACAATTATACTCTCCCCCTGAATATAAAGATTCTGGGGATTCTGGTCTTTGGCATGCAAGGAGTTCATCTTGACATAAATCTGAGTACTCCATTTCTGAAAAGAATGACTCAAATGAGGAAGACTTATATTCAGAAAAAGATACTGGAAGTGTTGTCACTGATGAAACAAAATGTGGTATTCGGAAGTCTTGTAGGATATATTTATCAACATTAATAGCTAAACTTGAGTCTGGGTTAGGGTTCTCAAGTTGGGGAGACAATGCTGTACTACTAGGCAACAATTCTTCCATCCAAAACTCATCATAGTCTATATCTATAACTGGTGTAGCTGATGCAACTCTATATTCAACCTGAGTCTCCACAAGTGAATCTACAGGTGGAATATACTTAAGTGCTGGAGAATCAGGGGTCAGTGACCTGAACTCATTCATAGACTTGTATGACTTTGGGGAATCAGAGCACATATCATAAGAGCATATCACAGGGGAAAGTGAACTTATTACGCCCTCAGAACCTGCCATACCAAATGCCTGCTTTTCACTCTCTGATATGCTGAAATAATTACATTTGTCTTTGTGTTCAGTTTGTTTTGTGTGTACTGGTGAATCCCATCCGTCTATCCTAGAAGAGAGGGACTTTTCATCATCCAACAAACCTTTGCAGTCTGGAGAATCAATCATTTTGTGTCCGATATGAGTGTCGGTGTAATCACCAACTGATATCACACATTCATGAGATGACAGTCTATGCATTTGTTGCTTCAGTATCTTTGTTTTTAAAGGGGAAAAGATCCTCTGAGAAAGGAGGACAGGTTTGAATACGCGAGAGGTGACTGCTTCAGGCTCAAAGATATGGGATTCCTTTGCTCTGACAATTGCACCATGAGTGTTTTGACTAAATGAGGAGGAAGGGGGGCACCTATCAGTTGAGTCAGAGACCATCTGAAGAGTGTCGCTGGTGTTAACTCCATGGGTTGAAATGTTCCTTTGCATATTAGCAGTCTCATTATCTTCCATGTTGTACGTTGCTGTTTTATTACCAGGCTTGTGGCTGTGTGTTAATCTTGAAACCTCTCTGTGTTCATCAATGAAGGGTACATTTTCTCTCTGTACACAGCTGGGCTTTGGAAATACGTGATCTTCCAGGCTTGCTACATCTGGAGATAAGTTTCTTTGAGTCGGATCAGGGGTTACTCTGTCTTTTGTTATATTTAACTTGGGCTTGACCTCAGGAGTCAAAGTAAATGAGGCGGTGGAGACATTCGAACCAAGTTGTGCTGTATCTCTAAAACCATACCAAAACTCATTTAAGGCTTTCTCGGCTTGGTATGATTCAGAAAGGCTTGGGCCAAAGTCTTTGATTGATAGAGGTGACGCTATTCCCAATGAGGGAGCTAACTGCCACCGGTCAGCTGTACAACCCTCTCGGTTTGGACATGGCCCCAAGGATTTGCAGCCTACATTTTGGACATGACTCTCTGCTGCAACTCTGACCTCTTTGGGATCAACTGCGACCGTGTGATCACCTTGATGCTCCTTCCTTCTGTACTGGGGGTCATACACGTGGGATGATAACCTCCACAGTGTTGCCTCATCTGAATGGGAAGGTGGACTTACTTGCTCTTCATCGTCATTATTTGCTGATTCCCTTTTCAATTCATCCTCTGTCCACAGGTTAGGGTTCAGTTCACTGATAGAAAAGAAAAGATAACCTAGCATCACAAAATGTATTTAGGTCAACCTGTCATGTAGCTGTGGTATTAGTGTCACATTAGCTAAATGTTACAGGGAAATATTTACTGGGGAATCTCCAGGTCCTCCAATAGATCGCCATGCATGCTTTCTGAGTGTGTGTGAGCAATAGGCTCTGCCCAGGAAGGGATGTCCAGTAGTGATGCTACAGATAGGTCTTCTTCAGAGACAGCGGGAGGTGGTTTGTGGTCTGAATCCGTCCTTCGTACTATTCTGGGGCTGTCTACATCCTCTTGTACTAAGGATAGGGCTACGGACACTTAGAATGAGAAAAAAAAAGATTTACATAAAACATTGGACAATGTTCACACAGTAAACAATACAAAATAGCCTCGTAAAATACAGTAGTAGTTAAAATATAGAATTATACTGATTCAATTAATAATTTAAAGGTATTGATACCTTCACTGTGATCCAGTGTCTTTTCTATCTCTGCATACGTTCTTGATGTTTGCTCTTGAATTGATTTATTCTTCTGGGTTTCAATCAGGTGGACAATGTCCATCCGATTGATTTTGGTCAGCCTCTTGATAAGGCAGTCCTCTGTGGATGAAATACGGTCCTCTCATGAAAATACGTATGTAATAACTGAATCATACATTACAATTTGTGCACCAGTAATCAAAAGCAACTACATAACATTTCAAGAGCCAACATGATGTACCTGTGGCATGTTTGCCCTCTCGCTGGGTCCAGTGCTGCAGTAGAGCATGGCTTTGCTCCTGGAGGGAGTTCGGATTCTCTGTCCTCACCAGCTGGATCTCTTCCTCACTGAATTCCAGCTCCCTTGCCAGTTCTGCAATGTTTTAATTAATATCTTTTTTACTCTTTTTTTTCTAAAGCAATCATTAGAAAGATTAAAATAGTTAACAAGTACATTTTATAAATACATTTTAGGTTGCAAAATACAGTACAAATATATATATTTCTGGTCACACTTTATATTAAGGTACACATATTAACCATTAACTAGTTGCTTATTGGCATGCATATTAGTAACATATTGGCTCTTTATCAGTCATTATAAAGCACTTATTAACGCCTTATTCTGCATGACCATAATCTACTACTACTGTGCTGTAAACTACGAGTTTTCCCTCAATAATCTCCTAATTACTGCTAATTGATAGTAAGTAAGGAAGATGTTGTACGTGAATAACGATCTTAATATGCTTTGCTCAGTACTTGTGGTATTACCACCTTATAAGGCCCAAACTGAGCAAAGCATATTAAGATATATTAACATATTACGTTATTCATGTATAGCATAGTAGTTGTAGAATATGGTCATGCAGAATAAGGCATTAATAAGTGATTTATAATGACTAATAACGAGCCAATATGTTACTAATATGCATGCCAATAAGCAACTAGTTAATGTTTAATATGTGTACCTTAATATAAAGTGTTACCATCTTTTTTTATCATAATCAAGTGTGTGTTGAAGGCTTACCAGTCCAGCTGAACCCAAGAAGATCTGCAATGATTGCTAGGGTCTCCTCTTTCCTGTCAACATCATCCTGCCAATCCACTAGTGCCAGAGCCAAACATTACACATTACATCCTAGTACACAAGCCAACGAATTACATATATTTCAATGTTCAAGATCTAACTTACATTTCAGTTTTATTTTGTTTCATATATTCTGGATAATATTTGTTTTGGTAAATCTGGCCTCAGTGTTATTGGCTGAATATTTTGATGAATTCTCAATGATGTGAAATGGTAAAATGGCAATGCTCTAATTATGTCATATTTCAGTGTCCAATGTATCATACAGGTTAATCAAACCATGGCCAATTCCATGCAGGTGGTAAATATACAGTATTAGTGCAAAAATCAGCGACATTTTAGTTAAATTAAAATATTCTATATAGAAGAGGAAGCACATTGAAGGGTAAAAATGTCTGAAATCTATTTAGAATAGTATCAATCTTGAGATTGCACATACACATATTGGCACAAAAACAAATGAGAATAACACTACAGAATGAAAAAAAAATAATAATAGATAAATAATGACAGCCACAACACGGCACAATAAATTAAAAAAAACACAACACAAAAATATGATTTGATATTGTGTTTTGAAAAAGAGAAAAAAAGGCCTTGCTTGCAAGACGCAGAAGAAAGAAATAGAAAGTACAAGCCCATTAAGATCTGGTTATACCTTGCTTATACTCTGGAGATTCATCATCGCCGTTTCTCTGCATTTGAGTTTCCACTGTATCATCCCACATGGGCCTGGATTCAAACACGTCCTCTGTTGCAGAAGGTGTTTGCATACCTGGTAAAGATTTGGCACCAGGATTTGAGCTCTGCAAGGAAGGGCTATCATATCTGAAGATTACTGAATCTGGACTTTTGTTATCCACACTGTTTGTATCCTCAGTATCCACTGAAGACCTAACAGATGCCATTCCAGTCACAAGTGTTTGCTCTTTGTTGACTTTGATTTGGTCAAAAGAGTGGCCTTCTGGTTCCTGTTTAGTCTTAATAGATGGTCTGGATGCTTCATAATTACTATCAGAATTACTTCTTTTTCCTTTTTTGTAATCTTTATCTGTACCATTGTCAGCCTCAGACCTAGTTCTGCCTTTCTCATTGGCCAGTTTCTCAACATTTAATCTTTGTCCATAGTCCAACGGAGACATCAGTGGCACTTTAACAGGTATTTTGGACTTGCTATCTTCCTTATTTAGGACATTAGCTGGGATTTCAGTCTCTGCTTTAGTATTGGTTGAAGATGGCATCTCGATGACAGAGCACTCTTCCTCATCCTCATCATCAGCAGAGGACTCTGAAGAATCAGGACTTTGCTCTGAGTATACTGAGCGGGTAACTGTGGAGGTGGCCGATCGGAGATCCGCTACAGTGGAGTCAAGGTAGTCTAGAGAGAAGGTTTTTGGGTTCACATCTTCACTCTGGACTTCGGTTACACTATCCAGAGCAGGTGGAGATCCCAATTGAACATCTATGGATGCATTCATGGCTTCTAAAGGTGGATGCTTACTCTCTGGCATTTCTACCATGGTTTTAATGGAAGTTCTACATTTTGGAATAGGGACATTATCAGTGGCACTCTGTGAGTCTGGTGTTTCTTGGGAGAAAGTGTAGTAATCTTCTCCTCCCATTACTGAAAAAACCCCATCAACAGGATGTTCTATGTGAAAGAAGGAATATTCCTCTCCTTCTTCACAGCTTCTACTTGTCATGTCTACAGCACCCCCACGTGTCATCTCAAAGAGTTTACCTTCCTGAAATTGAAAAGGGCTAGGCGCTCCATCTTCATATGGTGTACGACCAGGTGAGTCAGGTGTTTTTCTCTCTTCTGCAAGGCTTAAAATATTATTGTCCTCTGCCTCAACTTGTGCATTAATGGCTGCACCATCATATTGTACTTCTTCTTCTTTCATTCCTTGGTTTTGACTCCAAGGCACAGGATTACGTTGATCATATCCCTGCTCAGATTGGTTTTCTAAAATGGAGTTCTTAGCTACTGTCTCAATATTATTAGTACGTACCTTCTCATCCTCTTCTAAATGACGAGCTACACAAGTAGAACTCAAACAGTCTACTGAGGATAAATCTGCACTATGCTCATCTACCTCTCTGCTTGTTTCATATTGTTGCCCCCCTCTGGATGAGGAATTTAGTCGCATTTCAGAGATGCTGGGTTGTGTCTGAAGCTGTGACTCCTGCATGCTTATTCTTGAACTGATAACATTTATTTGTTCACGTGTGCTCTCTGTGGTATATTTTTCAGAGACTTCCTCTTGTTTGTTTTCAGAAAATTGTTGCAAATCTCTATGTTCCACCACATCTTCAAATTCAGTTTCAAATAAAGTGGAAAATTCCGAAAAATGATCACCAATTGTAATTGTGCTCTCCAGTTCCATTTCTTCAAAGGTTTTAATCTTTGATGCCATCTTAAACATTTCCTCTTCTGGGGTATATTGTCTTCTGGTGACATTATCCTCTTCTTCATTAGCTTCAACAGGAGAGGTATCATCCATGTCTTTTGAAAGATGTTCCAAGACTTTTGCATCAGAGCTTGTCCTGTCTTCATTAAGTGTCTTCAGTGACAACGAATGTATCTCGGGTTCCAGTTGTTGGGTCTTCTGTTTATTTTCCTGGCAGTTATCGTCTTTGTAAATTGTTTGCTCATAAACAAAGCAGGCTTTGAGTTGGGAGGAATAGTCTTCATAGACCACTGTGTTACCTGCAAATGTCTGTGTGTCCTTTTGGTGAGTGGGACTACCTTCTAGAGAGTCTGGGCAAGGAGATTCTCTGGAGGGGCTCGCCTCTATTGAATCGGGTGAGTTCTTTGATGACTTATCCTCCATGACAGGACTTGACTCTAGTGAGTCTCTGTGAGAAGGACGTCTGTCTGAGTCACCCAGAACTACAGTGTGCAGGCTCTCCAAGTCTACAGGTCTTTGTGGCATTTCCAAATGGCATGGTATCTCCTCAGGGTCTTCCCGGCCTTCCTCACTATCAACTATTGTCAAGGATGATTGTTGCCCACTGATGACTTCACGTAAGTCCCTGGAATGTAGCATTGTGATGGCTGTAGTTTCAAGATTTACCTCTGATGAAGAATATTCAGAGTTTTCATCTTTCTGTTTTTTCTTGTCTTCTGGCATTATAGTATGTTCTGTTGAGGATTTGTGCTCAGGGAAATTTTCTTCGAACTGATATCCAACCTTGCAAGGTGTTTCTCCAACACACTGGTAGTTATCTGTTACAGGATGGTAAGGAGAAGGCTCTGCGTCAGAGTAATCCCATTGTGTCTCTTCTTTGGAAACTGCATCATCTTCTTGTTCAACTCTATCTTCTAATTGTATTTTCTCATTTGTTTCTGAGCTATCTTCATCCTCACCAGATGATTTAATGTCCCCATGATTGTCCTTTTTGACTAGGATTATTTCTTGAAATGTTTCTTGGATGAAGTCCTCTGATGGTAGCATGTTGCTCACTGGTGCCTCCTTGATCTCCTTTTCCAAGTCATCACTAAGCAGTGACAGCATGCCTGACATATCCCTCTCTTTCGGAGAGTGGCGATGGGAGATGTGTTTCTCAATGCGTACCTCCTGGAATGCTATTTCCTCCACAGAAGCTGACATCAACGCTTTGACCTCTACGTCATCAATGGATTGTCCATGACACTCCTCTTCACTCACTACTATTTGTGTCATTTCAACTGTTGCTGAAGTAGTTCTATCTCCTAAATCAACACTGTCTATTACTTCTGTCTTTTCATCTGTTGTATTCTCATCCTGACAAGATAATTGAAGGGTGTCTCTACCATGATTCTTTTGAGGGAGGATGACTTGTTCAAATATCTCCTGGATAGCATCCTCTTCTGGGTACCTCTCAGGCAGGGGTGTCTCATATAGCTGTAGGTCTAAGTCATCACTGAGCAATGACAGCATGCCTGACATATCCTTCTCTTTCTGAGAGTGGAGATGGGAGATGTTTTTCTCAATGCGTACCTCCTCGAATGCTTTTTCCTCCACAGAAGCTGACATCAACATTTTGACCTCTACATCATCATCAACCATGTTTTCATGCATCTCCTCTAGGACATTACTCACTACTTTCAGTGTGGTTTCTTTTGCTGAAGTATTTCTATCCTCTAAATCAACACTATGTACCAGGCCTGCCTTTTCATCTGTTGCATCTTTATTCTCAAAAGATACGTTTAGGTTGTCTCTACCACAAGTCTTTTGAGGGATGATGACTTGTTCAAATATCTCCTGGGTACTTTCCTCTTCTCGCTGACTCACAACCACTGGTGTCTCATTTATCTGTTGGTCTAAGTCATCACTGAGCAATGACAGCATGCCTGACATATCCTTCTCTTCCGGAGAGTGGCGATGGGAGATGTTTTTCTCAATGCGTACCTTCTGGAATGCGTTTTCCTCCACAGAAGCTGACATCAACACTTTGACCTCTACATCATCGAGTGTATTTCCACCAACCTCTTCACCACTCTCTACAATTTGTGTTATTTCTACGGAAGTAGTCTTATTCTCTAAATCACCATCTACTACTGCTTTTTCCTGTGTTGTATCTTTATCCTCACATGAATATTCAAGGATATCTCCCCCATGATTCTTTTGGACAACAATTACCTGTTCAAACATGTCCTGGGTACTTTCCTCTTCTGGCTGCCTACCAATCACTGGTGCCTCATTTACCTGTTGGTCTAAGTCATCACTGAGCAATGACAGCATGCCTGACATATCCTTCTCTTTCAGAGAGTGGCGATGGGAGATGTTTTCCTCAATGCGTACCTCCTGGACTCCTATTTGCGCCACAGAAGCTGACATCAACACTTTGAACTCAACATCATCATCAACCCTTTTTTCATGACTCTCTAAGTCACCACTCTCTACTATTTCTGTTGCTGCTGAAGTATTTCTATCCTCTAAATCAACACTATGTACCAGGCCTGTCTTTTCATCTGCTACATCTTTATCCTCACACGATAATTTTAGGGTGTCTCCCCTACGATTCGTTTGGATAAGAATAACCTGTTCAAATGTCTCCTGGATAACATCCTTCTCTGGTTGACGATCAATCACTGGCCTGTCTGCTAGAAGTTGCTCCAAGTCAGAGCTGAGAAGGGTTACAATTCCAGTCATATCTTTCACCTGCGTAGATGATTGATTAAATATACTTCTTTCAATACGAGTCTCTTTGAATTGTGGTTCCTCTACCAAGTTGAAAGATACTGAGGTGGCCTCTTTGGGACTACGCCCTGCTTCTCCTGCTTCCCTGGTGCCAGGATGGGCTTCTTCCAACCTTCCATTGTCTTTATATTGTGTTTTTTCTTTTCTTGTAGAATGCTGTTCATCAGTGGTGACTGTTAACCTTTCCTTTTTAGTGCTCTTTGCTAAAATTACTTCTTCAAATGTCTCAGTAATGATGGTTTCCTTTGCCCCATCTGACACATGGTCCGCAGGTCTCGCCTCTAGGTACTGGTCCAAATCACTGTTCAGAAGGGACAACAGACCCGACATATCCTTTGTGGCTGTGGTTGTCTGGTATGATGCGTTCCTTTCTACATATACTTGCTGGAGATGTGGCTCCACTTCATCTACTATAGTGTCTGTTGTTGACTTTTCCTTCTCCATATCATCACCCTCAATTTTCTCTGAATAGTGGGCTTTCTTTTCAATAATGTCTGTTAGCCCTTGATGTTTGGTACTCTCATCACTTACATGGTTATCTGTGCTCTGTGCAGTTTCCTGGCATGCATTCGATTCAACTTCACCTTCAGTTGTATCAAGCTGATAGTTACCATCCATCACTCTTGTTGTCTGCTTGAACAATTGATACTCTGGACTTTCCTCCAGCTCAGCCTTTATGTCTGCACTAAAATCTTCAGAGGGTCTGCGATCAGGGCTTATCTGCATGTCCTCACATGGCTTACGGTCACTGCTTAGACTAACACATCCATTATTGGATTGAGCTTGATGTGTGTCAGCCTCCACATGAGAAAAGATTGACATATCTTGTGAGTCGTTTCTTGAGACATTGGAAGTTGAGCTAGTTGTAACAGCTATGGCTTTGTGTTCAAAAAGCCCGGTTTTGTTTTTTGAAGGATCCTGTCCAGTCTGGAATGCTTTCATCAATTCTCTAACAGACATAGTCTCCTCTAATCTTTCTGTCTGCGACCTGGGGGATTTCGGTGACTTCGGGACTTTAGGAAGTTCCGGCATGTCTGACTCCATCCTCTCTGTGGATATCGTGGGTTTTCCATGTGGGACTGATGGTTGTGTACTTTTTTGTTCGTTCTCTTCTTGCACCATTTTCTGTAATGCTTTAACCCTTTCTTTTATGGATCCTATTGGTGTTTCAACAATGAAAGGAGATGTCGGAGGCTCCATGGATATGCTTCGTGCCAGGCCAGTCTCGACCAATATTATATCCCCATCCAGAGACTCCTGAGAGCTCATTCTGTCCATCTCACCCTCAGAACTGCTGCATCCCGATTGATCTCTTTCTTTAAGTTTCCTACGGATAGGTTTTTTGATGCCTGGGGGGCGCCTTTTGCCATCAGACCTCAATTCCATTTGTTCAACCCTGTTCTGAACGAGGTCTTCTTGAGAGGACGTAATGACAATGGGTAGCTGTTCAAGGCCATGGTCCATATCTTTGCTCAGGTATGAAGTAGTGCCTGACATGTCCCTGACCTCTGTAACATTTTTAGAAGAGGGTTTTCTCTCAATGAATGCCATAGGGTTAGTCTCCGTGTGGGCTGCATCCGCCCTTGAGTCTGAGAGTACCACCCACTCCACACCTTCTACAGAATGTTGAACAACCTCCATCCTGTCCTGTTTCTCATTATATTGTTCAATTTTCTTGAAATGTTCTCCAACCACTATCTTCTCAACACTGTTGGCCCCTATTCTGTCTCTATTGGTTGAGGTCTGATGTTCACTTTCATGTGTTGTCAATATAGCAGACATCTTAATGAGATCATGTTTTATCTCAGACACATCTGAAAGAAGATCAGGGCTTGCGAGTGTAGCTGGGTCAACGGGCTGGTTTGTTTGAAAGGAGAATGTCTCCGTTGATTCTGTTTCATCATCTTTCATTGGAAAAAATTTAACCAAGGAGGGCAAGAACACAGGGGAGAAATTAAGTAGGAAAAAGAGAGACATCGGAAAATTGTGGTCAAAGCAGTGGCATAAAAAGTATCTTCAGTTCAGAGTTCAGTTCATTAGATGAAGACTGAAAGGTGACTTGAGAAGAACAATATGTGACAAAATGTTCCAGATGAGTTTGGTTTAGGGAGAGGGCTTAAGCAAAGCAGAGGAGTAACATAAAAGGTAGGATATGGGCAAGGAAAACTTTGAGTATCTGTCTCCTATGTTTGACTACATGTCTGTTAATATACAAGTTAGAATCCCGAAAACCAGAGTAAAACATATGAACCTTGAGGTGAAACAAATAGACAAGAAGAAAGGATGTCAGACAGGAAACATCTCAAGATTGGTGTTGACATGAAGGTACATGTCTTCTTAAAAGATATCTCAAGTCGTAATCAACACATCAAAATCAGGATTTTTCAAGATGTTTTAAAAAGGAAAGCATATCTCTGATAATGCAAATTGATCCCAATTTATTTTCTCTGCCTTCTGTGGCCTCTTCTCCAAAGAATACAGCAAGTTCTCAGAGATACAGGTCTTCAAGAACAACATCAAGCCAAACGCCCTAGGCTAGGCCATCGGCTTGCATTTGTTAGTTGTATGTACTTGTACTGTTTTTAAATATCATACCAGGTTAAATATATACATGGTTCTCCCGGGATTTCTTTGCAAACCAATAACATTATCAGTTCATTTAAAGAAAGGTACGAAAAACTTCAAAATCAAAATCAAAAACGTATATTCTGAAGACAAAGTGCAATTATAAAAACAAAATACAAATATCCCATTTAAGTCAAACATTCTAAAGTTTGCCTTAGATGCAAATGCTAATTACAAATATAATGTATAATAATAAAAAAGATATCGAATGGTAGTGTTACTGATCAACAGGATAGATGATGAATGAAGGATGCTGGATGGACCGTGAAACTGTTCCAGACATGCATTTACAAACAATGTCAAACATTGTTACTCAACAATGTCATTTTCTGACAGGGATTTTGTTGGAAATGTAAATTTGTTATCATCTTGCTGTCGAGTGACTGAAAGCTGATTTGCAAAAACAATTAATGGCCAAAGGGAATACTTCTTTCGACATGTCAGTTTAGAAAGAAAATAGGGCCAAAATATAGATTTTTAATTTGTTATAATTGCTCTTTTAAATTTGCAGTTATCAATATTTTCAGTAAATTATAACATCCCTATATGGCCATTATTTGTGATGTTGAAGGAGGGAAGGGGAAGAATGGGGTTTGGAGCAGAATCCAAAACAGCCATAGCAGAGCAGTCAGAGTTTAATAGATACTACATTTTGTTAGTAGCATTATTAAATAGCAATCAATTCATTTGTCATTACACTATGTTAAGCAATTACACTCTTGGCACATACTTTACCCATATTTCATATACACATACTATATACTGTATACTGTATATATATATGGAAAGAAAAGATATATAAACAATATATGAATATAAAAAATATATATATGCAACTATTGATAATCTGCAATAAACATGATCTTGAAGTTAACATTTCTTATTTAAGTGTGTTATATTGTAATCTCACAACCTCATATTAACTTGTTTTGTCAAACATTACCTGTGTGATTAAAGGGTAATTTCTACTCACATTTCTTGTCACTCTTCTCACTCTGCAATAAAAGGAAATACATTTTGGTTTGCTCCAGCCTTTTCTTTGGTTTTAAACGTGGAAATTACTTTGATGTGATCTGGGTCGTAACCAAGGGAATAAGATGACTCTAAAACTCTCAGCCCAAAATGCAGTTTTTTAATTTCATAGGGTTCAAATCTAGCTTAAATGGGGTTCACCTAGACTTAATGTATTAACCACAAATCAAACTATTTACCTCATCATCTGCATCTTGATCAGAATCAGACTCCTGAGGAGAAGAGAAAACACGTCAGTCCCATCTCTGTGGTGATGACCCTGTCTTAGCATCAGGTTCACCCATGTACCATGCCAGTGCTCACCTTGCAGTATGCTGGCAGTGTGATGTTGAGGTTACAGATTGCGTTGTGGTTGAGTGTGCGGTACGTCCGCGGTTCCTTCGTGAAGGACAAACGGCCGCACGGCTCCTGGGCGGTGTCCCGAATCTGCCGATCAATAATACCACTTTACAATCCATAACACACATGGCCTGTCGTCGACAGAGAACTGGGAAAGTACTGATCAAAAATGGACACTATAAAATTCATACTTTAATAAACAAGGCAAGTCGGTTTTCCTTGAAGGCAAAAAAGCTGAAAACATGGTGCTGTCCGCTCTTCGTCAGAGGAACCAGGTTTCCAAAACAGTCAGCAAATATCGGTTTTCCCTCCAGCACCTACATTAAAAAACACATTTGAATGATCTTGCTGCCATAGTTGGTGAACAATAGTAGTAGTAATATCCCCTACTCCAGCCCCTCCCCACCTCCACGTCTCGGCTGCGGGCCACCTCGGTGAAGTTCTCCTGCTGCTCCAGAGTCTTGTCCATCTTGTCGTCCGTCATGCAGAAGCAGCGGAGCCGCGCCTCGATGGGGTCCAACGTCTTAGCGAATATGACAAACTTGGCCATGTAAGGAACACAGATGATCTCCCTGTACAGCTGAGAGGAGAAGCTCACCGACTCCTGCACCTGCCTGCAGTCTATCAGCCAGAACCTGCAGGGCCAGAGAGAGAGAGAGAGAGAGAGAGAGAGAGAGAGAGAGAGAGAGAGAGGAAAGAGAGAGAGAGAGAGAGAGAGAGAGAGACAGTGAGAGAGACAGAGAGAGATAAGAGTGAACGATGTTGGATACGAGATAGATGACCAAAAGAGCAGACCAC
>OMKX01110313.1:0-10061 GCA_900302425.1 Brosme brosme
GATACAGGCAAGGTTAAAGTTACGTTGTTGATCTCTTGCTTTATCCAAAATTGCGGCATGATCTGGGTCCTGGGATAGCTGACCGTGAGCGATGACGTCTTGCTGTTAGTGCCAGTGTTGTTATGCCGTAGATGAAAACGGTGTCGTGAAGCATTGCGCATGCGCAGTCCAATATAACATGTAAGAAAAAGGGCTTTAAAACCGTTAATTTGGTACAAAACCACCAAACCCTTTCAGCGATTTTAGTCTGTTTTTCATCGTGATTTCAAAAATGTGTTTTTTATGCCCCTTTGACCTCGGAAAATGGAGATACAGCTCTCCCCCTATACATGTAGATAGGGCTGGTCTTGCTAAGACGAAATAGCTGCCCGATATATCTATGGCCCGAAAGGCGTATCAAATATGGCCGCCAGTCAGATGACTCCCCCTAAAAGGACTCTGGTGTAACGCAGATAGACTATATACTACCTGTTTAGACTGACCAAACGTAGCCTATACTGTGTATAAAACAGATTATACAGGCTTTTACATTACACATTTTACATTGGTGGAAGAAATCGCAGACTTTCTTTACGCCAAAAAACTCCAACAAACCGCAGCCTGTTTAGATGTCAGAGTGCAGAGAGTAGAGGGGTGGTCCGGTGTCAATGTGTGGTTGACCACGGACCCTATCGATCACTGCGGATGGTGTCGTTTTCTCAGACCGATGAGAAATACATTTTAAAAAAATGTGTGGGAAACACTGTATTAGCTTGGTGGCTGGTATGAGCCACTTGTTTAAGTAGTACATTGCAGTAATAAGTATTGCTATTGAAATAACATATCTCATTTTTTTCCGTGGGTAAGGGAGTAAAGGGCCTATATCGCCATATGTGCATTTGGCCTATGTGACCAAATGTAACGGGCCTTTACCGTGAATAAAACTACATATTTCTCTGGGTTTGAACATTGTTAGAAACAGTTGAATAATGTGGGTACGCATCTCAACAGCTGAATAACATAGGTTTAGCTGTTTGTAGATATTTTAATGCTGAAATGTTCCATTTAAGGCCTTTAAACGGTGTATGCGATTGATGGCGAATTGTTGTGAACAGCCACTGCACATGTGACACACACAGGGTCAATCTGGAAAATAACATTGTTGTGACAAGGCAAGGGTCAACTAGTTTGTCTAATGAATATAAAATATGTATATAATTCATATAAAATAGTATTAAATGTGCATGAGTGAAATTGAGTAGGCCTAGCCCCTGTAGGGGTTATAAAGACACCATATACACAATACAAGCAATCCGTGTATGACAATAAGTAAGTTGTTTTCTCTGCGTACCTTCCTGGCGTATCTTGATGGTGCTGGTGGGTTGGATCCTGTCCCCGTTTCTGTACCACTCCCCCGGGACGTCCTCCACCGACACCTCGCACACAAACACAGCGTTCTGGTCCTCCTGCATGTCCAGGTCCTGTAGACCCTGCACCACCAGCACCTCACGCTCTGGTAGGGGTAGGGGATCAGGAGCATGGCACAATGAAAGAGTGGGTCATTAAACATTCATTTACGTAATTTGAGGATTGTATTAATGAGAAACCCTAACGTTTGAACCAAGTAAACCAATATTCTTGCACTAAAATGTAATGCTTGACAAAATAAGTACAAACTAATCAGGGAGAGCCACATATAGGTTTATCATTTATTGTTTATGCACCTGATGTGTAGTTTAGTGCACTTCTTTAATATACTCCTTCTTCTTCATCTATAGTAGGGCTAAATAATTTCGGACCCTTTTAGCGTGACAGGCTAGGCGTGCTATCAGATTATTGGTGCCACTACAGCTGTGGTAACGGGACATTCTTCTCGTATTGCCTATCCTGTTTCAGGCTGCCTGGGACTGTAATAACATCCACAGTCCGGTAGATGGCGATGTTGCAGCTAGGGTGGCAGGTTATAGCGCACACTAGCAGACTTCATAACTACCTTTGGTCTATAGCTCGGACCAGATAAAGTGTACTAGCTATGGGGCCAGATGTATTGCCTAAGTTACGTAGGTAGGCAAGACCATATTACATGTATCTGAATTTCCTTTGAGTTACTTTGGATAAATACATTTCATAATATTATGGAAGGATTCCTGTTTGGACCAGTTTGTATATGCTTACAGCCCACTAGTTTGGCCTAAGAGAGTTTAATTTACCGTAGATTTCCACCGTGCAGGAAGTAGAGGTGTCCGCTGCGTCACATGTGTACCGGGCAGAATCACCCACGACACTTTTCATGATCTGCAGGAAGCGTTTTCTTCCCATGGCAAAGATACGCAGGTCCTTTCCTGGCTTCACCTCCGCTCCATTCTGGAGATTAGGTGAGATCGGTGTTAGAGTATTCAAACTTATCCCAATAAGGAGCCTTGAAGTCATGAAACGCCCTTGATTGGCTGCCTGTCTCATTGCATGCTCACACACTCAACTTTCATACCAATAGACAGCAATAACCTTTCTGTTAGTCAAATTGGTTCACCTCAGCAGCCAGTTAGCCTAGCCAGCATTCTTTGGAGATTCAGTAAACACATAAGTGTCCAATGGACCAGAGTCCCTGGAGAAACCCCTGTTGAACATTAGGGACAACATGCAACCTCTTGCCAGACAGAAACCCAGGTCCCTGGATCTAGGGGGGTAAGCATCAGAGCTAACACACTGAGCCACCTGAGCCCTGGTTCTCCATTTAGATGGTGTAAAGCCTCAATCTAGAGGGCACCTATCATGTGTGATACTATGGGGATGGATAGAAGTTATCAAACACTTTGTCCATGGATGGTTGCCTGTGTAGGATTCGTTGTGACTGGGCTATTTTTGTGGATTTCCTTTGCATCATGTCCAGATCTTACTGTCTACATGCAAAACATGCAAAACACAACTTGTCAGATGACTTCTTGCCTTCATCCATCGAACGTCCACGTTATGTCGCGACAGTTCACATTCGATCGACACCACTGAACCTTCTGGAAACTTCTGGTCCTCCAGATTTTTGAGGAACATCACCGGTGGTTCTGAATTTGGGAAATGACAATCAGTCAATCAATCAAACTTTTTTCATATTGAATTTTCTTTCGTGCTAAAGAACAAGTCTGGATCACAGATATACATTTAAAAGATGAAGGGAGATACAGTGAGTACTTAAAACTTGCACCTCTTATTTGCGTTGTAATATCCCTCTCTAAGAAACGATCAATGCATTATATGTAGTTGTTTACAAGCATTTTAATCCTCATGAGGTTCACCTTACCAACATTGCATTTAAAGTGCCTTCATCAAAGTCATTCTATTTCAAATGCCCTAAAAGGACTTGAACATTATGAAACCATTGTGGTCATTTGAATTGGCAGAGCCTTACTCAAATTAACTATATTTCCAATGCCCCCCAAAAATATCATGAACCCATTGTGGTAATTGGAATTAAAAGTCTTATTGACAAAAGATCATAGAAAGACACACACCCAAAAACAACACATTCCCTGCACATAGTCTTGGTCCTGTGCATCCAAAGGACTGATATGCGGTTATATGTCTGCCGCTACAACAGTAGCCTATATTTAAGCTACTGTATAGGGACTCCAATTTTCAGTGATGACATTTTGATCCCATTGTCATCCAGGGCACTTCAGCCACTAGCTCAAAGGGGATGAGGCCCCGCTGTACGCCAGGGGATGGGGGGCCCGGATTATTTTACAGCATTGGGGTTGAACTAACATCTGATAGAATTGACAGCCTCCTCAGGGTCACGCTAGGCTATTTAGTGTCGCTAACGTCAGTCTAGCCTGGTGGTCCTCTTGCTATTATAAAACTGCAGTGCTACAGGGATTGTGACCGCTTTCACTAGTTTAATTAGCCTGAGGTCAATCCTCAAAGACATAACTTATACAACATGTTTCAGCCTGCATGATAAAAAAAAGAATATATCAATAAATATTGCGTGCATTTGGTTTTGTGTCTTTCTGTCACTTTTTCCGAAAGGAGTCACGCAGGTATTCAAATACTTGAATTACTTTCTGGAACTAATTCTGAAAACCTAACCCTGAAGCCCGTTCTTAGTTAAAACCTTCTTTGGTGTCTTAACCGACATACCCGCCCTGGGATACTCCTGACATTAGACCTCTCAGGTCATCCCACAACTGTACAGAATACTTTTGCACTGACGCAATGTAGATATCATATCCGTTCGGTATCAAATGAGAATCTTTTATGAGCACTACTACCACCCACCCCTCACGACAAGCCTGGCGGAGGTCTTGAGGTTCTCCACGCAGAAGGAGAAGCTGCCCGTGTCTTCAACGGCCAGGTTGGACACGGTCAGGCTGTGGACGTGACCTTTGGCACTGATGCGCCAGTGGTTGGTGGGCTTAAGCTGGACACCGTTCCTCAGCCATGAGCCGGGGACGTCAGCGTGGGACAGAACCACTTCGAACGAGGCGGTCTCTCTCTCAGTGGTCCGGATGTCCTTCAAACCCGTACTGATGGAGACTTTTCGCGCTGTTGTTGGATGGGGGGAATTAAGGAATGAATACAGAAGTAAGTCAAAGAACAAAGCATGTTTCAGGAATAGTATATCATTCTGGCACTGGGGCGGAACAATAGACCCAGTGGGGGTGGCGGACAAGGCCAGGCGAGGTATTTTGTCATCCGAACAAGGGGCTTCACATGAAAGCCAGCCCTGAAACTGCCAACATTTTAAATGTATTCAGACGCAGATGGGCATTCCTCCTGGAAAAAAGGCAGTGTTTATTTTGGAGACCTGATGACAACAACCTCAGTTTCGAAGGCCAGTGATTAAATTTAGACGCAACGAGAGGAGATCCAAATTCCTAGGATGTGCCAACACCCCTGCCGCCCGAAGCCCAGACTTTCCCCTTTCCCAGCCACAGCAGTGTTGAAAGGGCCGCCTCAAACTCAGATCAGGCGGCTAAGTCCGTTCAGAACCACACAGACCAACACACCAGAGAATGCCTTCATAACGACATGCCGGCACTAATATTGCGTCTTACTGTGTAGTGGGGTTGCAGCAACACCCGTCGTAATCGGGTCAAACTTAATGTTCATCATAATAGGCTTTCATTATGGGCATTCAAGTTCAGCTGTTTTAGTGCAATAATGACAGCTGAAGTCAAGGGTTAGGGTTACTGGTGCCTTAATTACTTAGTTACATAATAAGTACTTCCTTTGGTTTGAGCCATTATAGCTTGTGTTGGCACGGTAATCCTGTGCCAACACAAAAAGCTCTGATTCTGATTGAGTTTTGAATGTTCAGCCAATCACCTGTCAGAATCCATCACATCCCACACCCAAAGCCCTTTACTCGTATTACTCTGAGGCAGTTGATTGAAAGAGTGATAGAGATAGTTAGGAGAAGGGAAAAGGGAGTGAGAGAGAGGGGAGGGGTAACGACGATGGTGGTAGGTAAACAGACGTCAACAGCGAATAGCAATGCAAGTTTTGATTTCCAATACACTGATTGAGCCAGAGAGAGAGAGTCAAGAGATGGAACAGAGAGTTTGAGAGGTGATAGAAAAAGTGTGTGTATGTTGGGTTGGGGTTGCCGGTTTTTTTTGGGGTGAAGGCAGTTGATAAACGGACGTCAACAGCGCATCGGCGACTCAAACTCTGTGCACACTCACGCTCCACAGTGAGCTGGGCTTGCGTGCGATCGTGGAGTGACTCGCAGCTGTAGCTGCCCCGGTCGGAGACGACCAGCCTGTGAACAGTCAGGGTGTGCTTGCACCCCTTCCTTTTCAGGCTGTACTTGGCCCCAGGGTGCAGCAGCACCCCCTGCCTCATCCACTGCACCTCCCCGGAGTCCAGGCTCACTTCCACCTCCAGCGTTGCCTCGCCAAACTCTTCGGCAGTGATGGGCGCCATGCTTTTGGTGAAGAGCACCTGTTGCTCTGGTGGACACACAAGACAAAGAATGAGCAAACAGCCGTACAGTATCAAATTGGACAGCCCGAGAGAGAGAGGGGGACAGAGTCGACCCACTCAGTGTATACTATACTGATACAGACCCCTCTACTTAGCATGATTATAAGATACGAGATAAGATACTTAGAGAGGTACTTTATTGATCCTAGACGGTAATGCCACAGCAGCAAGTATAGGACAGTAGTAGAATAAAGTAGGAGAATAAAAATACACAGAAAGATGTTTAAACAGAATATACAGTATACCACATATACACATATGTGGTATACTGTTGCAGTATAAGCCATTTGGCAAATCATTTCAGGCAATGTTTTAATAAAAGTACACACACAGACAGCTCATAGTAAATGCTAGCTAGCTCCACCTCCCTGCCCTGTCCCAACCCTCCCCCCTGCCCCACTGTGCCACTTGTCTCTGTCAGTTACTGAAAGGAATCCTAACAGGAGAAGCCGTTAAGCGCAAGCCGTCAAAGGCGCCTCTTCAACAATTTAAACATGTCTGAAGGCGGTTATTATTT
The DNA here is from genome assembly GCA_900302425.1 of Brosme brosme. Lineage (NCBI taxonomy): Eukaryota > Metazoa > Chordata > Actinopteri > Gadiformes > Lotidae > Brosme > Brosme brosme. Next base: position 6,479 of record OMKX01110313.1, read on the forward strand.
ATCGCATATACGCTGTTCATGCACAGAGGTCACAACGGCCCCATAGAACAAACTGCTGTTTCCTACTCACTAACTTGCGAACAGGAAAGCATATTCTCATATATTTTAGGATAATTTCCATAGAGTGTTGGAGAGACTGGAGAGACTCTGGTCACACGAGCACATCCCATAATTTAACCGTAACAATACAGTAAAATGGATGCGAAGGGGTAGCACCAGGGACGTCACTAGGATTTAGAGGCTGGGAGGGCTTAGCCCCTAGCAGCATCTGAAGTGCATCTGAAATTTTTTCATCACATCTTTAAAGTGGTTCTTTAATTCATCATTTATTACAGTAGAGAGTACAGCAGAGCATCTATCAGGGCCTGTTTTCTGGCTCACTCTCTTTTCTTTACTTGCCTTAAGACCTCCTGCTTCCCTCTCCTGAGTCTTCAGGATGTCCTCCTTTTTAAAAATATAAATAAGCTAAACAAATGTAAGAGTTGGTATGATTTAAGTCTACATATTGGGGTGAGTTCAAGGGCTTAGCCCCCCCCAAAATAGGCCTAACGACGTCCCTGTGGGCTCCCCCTACAATGCAGCTTCCTCGACCTCATCCATCCCTGCCCCACTCTCCCCACAGCTTTTAGCAAGTGTTTTAATATAGTTTTAATCGTGGTTTGTTCAGAAAGGATTCCACTGCAGACCAAGGCTAGTTCATGTATGCATCTCTACAAAGTCATTTGTCAAATCTATGAAAACACTTGTGTTTAGGAACACAACAAATGCATTCTTTGACGTAAACATCTCCCTGGTTGCAATTCCCAGGGTGGCATTCATGCTTTACAGAACCCAGCGGACAACAGCATATCCTCAACCAATAACCTGTTTTCGTCGTTCAGTGTAGGTCCTACAGCAGCGCTAACCTGTGGTATGGGCCTGTACGTGCACCTTACTGTACCTAGGTCAGAAAAACAATTGCATTGTTATGATGAATTAAGATAAATGACTCAGTCAATCCATCCATCCCTTGGATGATCGTTTCAATTAATAACGTCTTGTAATAAGATCTGCGTTTCCAGACCTTTTGTTTGTTTCCTTCTGCATGTAACCTAATCAACCACCTTTTGCAACTCATATTTAAAGTACCACTTTACTGGGTTATTTGCTTAAAAACAGCAGGACCAGCAAAAGGTACAGAACCAGCTTCCATATCGTTTTATATGCCACAAGATGGCAGCAATGTGTATTAAACGAGCTGAACCTCTCCGTCGCCTTGCAGACAGGATCCATGCATATACGCACTGTGGACCCAAACATTCACATGTGGAGTCTGAATGACTTATGAATACTATTATCATACAATTGTAACTTAAATATACTGTAATATAGGGATATCCAGGAATCCAATTATCAACTGTAGGTCTGTTCATCGTTATTTAACGTTAAATGAGTTAAACCGAAATTAGTTTATAGATGTTAATGTGTAGCATAATAACACGATTGCACTATCAGCCTCCCACCTCTTTCTACCATCAATGTACATACAAATATACAGAGAGGGAGGGGGCATGGGCAATGGTTTGGAAACAGCATGCTCTCATAAGGGGCAGCCCCGCCTTCTCCTTACAGCCAAGACTGTAGGGAGAAGGCGGGGGTCTAGGAGACTTGTACACAAGGCCTCGTGCGACGAGTCCCCAACCTACGCCGTCTAAACGCCGCCCCACAACCACCAGGCTGAAGGAGTGCGAAGGAGCGTGACAATTGCACACATGGTTGTGTAGAGATGTATTGCTGTTGAGCCGTACATAAACCTCCCTCAGTCAGACTGCGTAGACACTGAGCTGTTACTGTACGTTCACACCAAAAGCTATAGGAACCTGCTGCAGCTGCTTATGGGCAAGAGACGCTGACACAGAGCGCTGAGCACAGAGCGGATCTAACCAGGGGCCTGAACCAAGCACCGGGATTATATTCGTCAACATTATTCAGTTAACAATACATCTACTGATGCACAGGCCTGGATACATCATCAGTGTTGTTTCCTGGAGTCACTGGGTGTTTCGGGTCTTACAACAGACACCCTCCTCCAGGCGACCCGACCGAGGCTGATCAGACCCCGGCCTGTGTCCAAGCGGCATTCTACTGCCCCCACTGCTCTCCCCTCTTCAACCAGAGCCATCTGGAGGCTTTTTCCGCTGCCTCCACGTTGTTTCCTATGGCTCTTCTTCGGTTTGCACCTGTTATTCCCAGTGTGCCGTAGGCTTTGCTCAGGGACTGACTGGCGAACCCCCGACTGCCCACCTCCACTGGCATACACCTGGTCTTCCACCTGTTCCTCCGACAATCCTCCACCAGCTCCTGGTACTTCTCCCTCTTTCTTTCTTGAGCCTCCTCCATCCTCTCCTCCCATGGAACTGTCAGCTCCAGCAAGACTAGTTGTTTTGTGGCCTCTGAGACCAAGATGATGTCAGGTCTCAATCTCGTCTGGGTGATGTGTGGTGGAATTTTCAGCTGCCTCTCCAGGTCAACTGACATCACCCAGTCTCGGGCCGAGGGGAGCAAACCAGCAGAGCGGTTTCTTGGAGTTTTCTCCGACTTTTGTCCATCCTTGACAAAGTGAATGGTCTTAGCTGTGGCCTGGGTGCGTCGCCTGCCCTTGATCCCCTTGCTGATTGCTTCAGCGATGGACTTGAGGACCTGGTCGTGCCTCCATCGATACCGGCCCTCACCCAGCGCCTTGGAGCAGCTGCTCAGGATGTGTTCCAGTGTCCCTATCTTTGAACACAGGGGGCATGCAGGTGTTTCTATTTTGCCCCATATGCACAGGTTGGATGGGCTCGGGAGGACATCATAGACCCCCTGAATCAAGAACTTGATCCTCTGGGGGTTCCACTGCCAGATATCCTTCCAGGTGACACTCCGCTCCATCGCCTGCTCCCACTTCATCCAGGCTCCCTGCTGCCGCATGGCCACTGCTCTGCTTGTTCGCTCTTCCTCCACTGAAGCTCGCACCTCCTCCTGCACCAACCTCTGCCTCTCCCTTCCGCTGGCAGAGTCATATCGGGCCGCTGCTCGGCTCCCAAGTCCGGCTCTGCCTTGCGCCACTGTTCCGAGGATGGCCTTGTGCTTCAGTCGAGTTTCTGCCTGCTGGACTGCATCCGCTGCCCTCCACTTCCTCCCTGTCCTCACAACAATCCCTGCCCCGGACACTTTGGCGTCTCTGGATCCTGAGTACTGCAGATGTTCCCGTGCCCGTGCCACGATGAACTCCTCCCTGACTGAGCTGAAGGGGAGCCTGAGCTTATTGGTGTTCCCGTACAGCCCAATGTTGCTTAGGCTGCGTGGCAATCCCAGCCATCTGCGTAGATAGCTGCTTACCCTTTGCTCAAATCCTTCCACCACAGTCATGGGGACCTCATAGATAAGCAGGGGCCAGAGGATTCTTGGGAGGATTCCATGCTGGTAGACCCAGGCCTTGAATCTTCCAGGGAGCCCAGACTTGTCCACTGTTCTTAACCAGCCCTCCAACTCAGCACTGGTTGCCTTGATGGAATCTCTGTCATTCAGACTGCAGTTGAAGACCTTTCCAAGGCTCTTCACC
>OMKX01110628.1:0-11799 GCA_900302425.1 Brosme brosme
TTAAATCGACATTTCGACATTAATCTCGCCATGGTAAAAAAAAATCATCATGCGTGTCCCTAATACGTCGTCGTACAGTTACCTGCGAGTTTCCGTATATTTCAAAAGTAATCAGGAAGAGGACAATGTCACGGCGAAGTGTGGTGTGGGACCATTTTGATTTAAACAACGACTTACTGCCAACACTGCGAAGCTGTGTATAAGTACAACACGGCCACGACTCAAATGATGTACCACTTGAACAACGCGCATCCGACCCTGGTTAGTGGCGGTGCATCCTGCGCTAAGTTATAACATGATTTTTTTTTTTAATATTATTATTATTATTATTTTGGGGAAAAACGAGGGTCAGTTGTGTTTATGAGCACCGGCTTCCAGCTGCAGGCTCCGTTGCTTTAGAGCACAGTAGCGCATATCAAGTGTAACCATTTAACGGATCCGGTTTAACTGCCAAAAGAGTTGTTCATCTAATAATAAAGATCTCAATGAGGAAAACACGCTGTGTTTTTGTATTTTCATTGCATTTTGAATATAGCATATAGTTAATTTTAATATAAAATATTAATGATTAATCGAAAATTGATCGTTAATTCTCCCGATGATCGACTAAGACAATTTAATCGAATGCCCATCCCTAGTGCCCAGGTGTGAGAACGAAAGTCCCATACTAGCAACTTTTCTTAATTCATCTTATGGCCTATACCTCCTTCTATAAGTTGGTTTTAACAACTTTTGTCTACATTTGTCATGCAACCCTCCCTGCCTGTTAGGGTTAGAAAACATCTCTTTGCATCACAATATTATCGCAGATTCTATAAAAACAATCGGGTTTTCACAATAGTTGTCTACATCTCTCATACAACCGTTCCTGCCTGTTTTGACGGATCGCCATCTCATAACCACTTTCAACTAGAGATTCAAGACGCATTTGTAAACAAGGGCATTGATTTCAAAATACCGAGCACCACTTCTCTCGAAGACTGAATTAATGTTATAATGAATTAAGCTTTGTTGAATGTGCTAATTTTTTTTGATATCTTCAGAGTGACTCCAGAATCAGGAGGTTTACACATTGTAAGGACAAAGACTAGACATTATTATACCAATTTACCTCTTTCTCAGTGTCACCATACTCTTTGACCTTCTCTACTGCCACAATATTCGTCTCAAGATCAGATGACATCCTTACCAGCCAGGTCAGAGAGGCAGTCATCTGCAAAGTGGCATAGAGATAAGTGAATACAAATCAGGACCATTAAAGATAATGTTAAACTTAAAGTTATAATATGTAACATTACCGCAATAAAGTATCTAAAAACGACTTAACCTATGTTAAATATAGTGTGTACTTACATAATCCCAAATGTTTCCAACAATGTTTAAACCCAGAGAACTCTGTAGTTTTATTCAAGGTCACTGTCCGTTTCATTGTCACTTGTCAATGACGTCATATCACCTTTATCCCCTAACTTCCGGGGAAAAGCGCGAAAACAGTAATCCGGTAGAGACCTTATTTATTGATATGATATCAAAATATCAATCTAGCTTACTACGATGTGCTACTATGACAAGTGGCTGATGCAAGCCAGCCAGCAAGCTATTGCAGTGTTTCCCACACAAAGACTTTACTTGGGCGGGCTGCCCAGGTAACAGCAACCTATTTTCTAATTTTTATATTTTATTTCTTTATCTGTCGAGAGAATGACCCCATCTGCGATCGATATCGTTTCCCATACATTGACTATTTTTTTACAGTTTAAAATGGGTAAAATCATATTTAATTGTATAGCTGCCTGCAACACATTGATTCGCACTCTTACCAACACAATGACAATGGACCATCTGAATAGCCCCGCATCTCTGTGCACATTCTGAATCAAGATATGATCACGCGTGGGAAGAAGGGTTGTCGATGGCTTTTTCCCCGAATAGAAGAGAGCTGGCTGACGCATGTTTGAAGATTTTGAAACTTGAGCTTCGAAATGTTGCATCTCTGTTGTAATTGCGTTTTAGTTAGGCTGTTGTTCAGGACAGGGTACTTTGTAATTCATCTATTTTGTAGCAATAATGATGGAGGAGTGCTGCTCCCTGACAGCTTCACTTGGCAGCCCAGTCTCATCGGCAGGTATACACAGCTAGACACAAAGGACTAAAGGTGTTTGCTTCATTGGTTCCCCGTGTCAGATTGCTGTATCTCTGAGCATGAATATCGTTGAATATTCAATGTCTTTCTCAACGAATATAAATAAATAAAATCATTTTCAATCCCCACATCGTCAGCTACCACCACATGTAGAATCAGATTCTGTGGGAAACACTGTAATGTGTAGGGTAACATAATGTAACAACAACGCTCAACACGTCCTAGTTATGTTTGTATTGACCACAAAGACCTCAATTTTATTGACTACCCAAGTTAACGTTAGGTTACTTGCGGCTATTTTCTTTCGAATTTAATGAAATAACATGAATTAACGAGACTAAACTTAATGTGACAAAGCATGAATACATTAACTCGTCCGTGAACAGGATTTCTGCCCGAGTCACAATTTTCACCAGCAATGGTGGTGAGGACAAAAACTCAGATGATCCCACGTTACTTCCGACCGTAATCGAAATATGTATTTTGTTATTGTTTTTATTGAGAGACACCTAGCGGCAGATATTACATATTGTAACTTTAATGTCAATTTTTTTCTAATATACGTTTTACATTTTCTTTATTTTTTCCATTTAATTATACTACTTCAAATGCCAGAAATCAAAAAGCTAAAACACTAAATGTTATAGCACAAAGGTAAAAACAAAGAACATCAACAACAGCACAGCAGTAGTCTTTGTAGTAGCAGAGTCAATACGATTTCCATGTATTTGTCCTTAAAATTATTGTCTTTACTTTAACATATCAACATAAAAAGCACTATAAATACTGGAAACAAAAAGTTTGGCTAGATTCAACACTATTAGCATGGAGAAACCTGAAAATATATTCATGGTCTAGATGTAACAGGTGTAAGGTCAAGTGTATGTATATGCATTTTTTACCTGCAGGGCATAAGAAATAGACAGTCCCACTATCCCTGGACTAAGACTCTTGCGGGCCATGACAGCAAACAGAGCAGCAAATGACACTATAAAGTTTCCCACAAACTCCAGGCGTACTGCTAACCACCTGAACAATGGAATAAACAGATGATATTTTCATAAAATAAAAAAAACTGAAAAGCAATATCGTTTTTATATTGTCCCGCCTGGCGTTCATCCCCACCATGTTGTTTTCACCCTGTGTGCGAACATACAACATCAACATTCATTCATCTTTATATTATTTTGACCTCGGTTATGTTTTTGTTAACCCCTACCTGTTTTTGGATTAATTTGGGTGAAATAAAACCAGTTTTTGTTAGTTCTACTTGCGGTCCTGGTTCTCTGGTTTTGGTCCCTCAAAGACTAGCTAAAATCAAGGTGAACAGGGTGTTTCACTCTTTTGCTTCATATCTATTGACCAATCTTGACCAGGCATCACATTTAGCATTCACTCAAGCATTTTCAATTTTCTTTAGTTAACTCATCCAACTCTCAACCAACATTTCCATACCTACGGATTGATGATACTGACAAATTAAGGATTTTTGATAGCATTTGGAATTGGATTTTGGTACAAATACACTACTATTCCTCTTTCCACCTTTAGCGTTTGTTCAGACTTGTTCGTCACAATATTCATCAATATACAAATGTATAATCTGCTCACCTGTTTGCCACAATGCTCGGATAGTAAGCCTTCTGATTGTGGTCCACACGCCTGTCACTTTCAAAGATAAAGCGCTCTTGTTCCCCAAAGGCGCGGATAACACTTGTGCCGAGCAGGGTTTCATTAAAGTGGGTGTAGACAGGTGATCTGCTCACTGACTCCAATCGCTTCAGCTGCCGTGATGATGCGACATAGAACCTCTGTAAAGAGTCATGGAAGGAATTTCAGTATTGTCAGATAATTTCCTTGAAGGAAGGAGAATATTTTCTTTCCATCCTAATCTTTCCTGTTTAGTCAACAGGACATGCAGAGAAAGAAATGTTTGTGATTGTGTAAAGCAATAGGTGTTATATGATGATATTAAAACAAAGTCATTTTTTAATGTGCCAAGAGAGGGTTTCACACCTGCACAAAGTAATATACAAGTCCCAATGGTGGTATAATGATGGCCACAAGGGGCGTAGCCACCAGGATTACCACACAGGAGCCCAGCACATTGAACATGGACCCCATGAACATTTTTATGATACTTGGAATGACTGAGTCAATCGTGTCCATCTCCTTTGAGAAGCGATTCACCAGGCTTCCACTTGGGGTGCGCTCAAAGAAGGAAATGGGTGATCGCAGTACATCATGGAGCATACTCTGGTGGAGGTAGCGGGAGGCTAGAATGCCACCGATAGACACTACAATCGAATAGCAGAAGACTGCAATGCCTGTAGACAAAAAAGAGGGTAAATTAACATTTTGAAATATTCCAGACCTCCTTAAAATGTGTAAACATTTTCAAATGTGGGATATTTCCTACGAATCCAAAAGAGATGCCCCTGTGCTTACCCTGGGACAGGCCTAAAGCACTGTAAACACCCAACCTCATCTTTCTATTGGGCTGGGTGCCATTGATGATAGGATCATCAGTCCACAGACTGAGCCAATAATTGGAGATGAGGGAGGCCATATGGTGTGCAAGAAAGAGTAGTAGGCTGATGCAGGACAGTACCACCCCAATTGCCTTCATGTATTCCCAGAATACATCTAGCCTCACCTATTGAGGAAGGAAAAGGAGAGAGGATTTAAGAAAATGGTTAAAGGCACATTCAAAAGCAAGACCGAACAACACAAGCAAAACAAAGAACATGGCATATTCTACTTTACTGTCGCCTTTACTAACCCGTCCAGTGTTGAGCTTGTCGGTCTCTGTCAGTTTGCCTACTTGTATGTTCTTGGCTTTCCTCCCCAGCACCTTGCTGCCCACCTCGCTCATTGCCACATTGTCTCCTTTGCAGCTTGTTAAAAAATAGAGATACTTTATTTCATTTTTTTTAGACATTGTGCATTAAGAAATACAGGTTACACAGAAAGTATTTCAAAAACATAGCTTTGGCTCTCAAGACACCTTGAACAATGCAACTGATGATTTAACTCACCTAATGAGAGAGGCTGAATTGCTCTTTTGTAGACCTTTTTTGGTAACAGGGTCTTAAAATATAGTTAAAAAGACAGAATTTAGACCAGTTCTTTATGCGATTATACATGTCTATGAATAGTACTGGTTAGACATCATAATTCAAGACATAGTTGTTGGCAATGTTGGCTGTTTATTATTTCTCTGTCGGCCACGGCCGTCGTTGCCTTTCTGTCGGGCCTTCATGCACTTCTGAAACTCGTATTTCCATCGGCCACTGTGGCCTTGGTGCCCCGCACTATGCATGTTTTTTTTTTTTCTTTCCCCCGCCCTGCCTCTCTGCTAGGGATGGGTACCGAAACCCAGTATTAAGCATAATTATTACATACCGTTGTATCGATAAACTCCGATATACCCGCTGCTGCTATCGCTATTTGAGCAATTAAGGAATTATATATATTTCTTTATTTAGGATAGATAAACGTTGGTGTAGTTACATAACACTCATTTAAATGCATAGATCAACCTTGCGATATTTATATCTGGGTACTCCCTAGGGATGCACCGATCAGGTTTTTTTAGGCCGATCCTGATCACCGATCATTTTACTGTGTGATCGGCGAGTGACCGACTGTTTTAATAGTTAAATATATATTAATAGGATGTTTCACATGAAAATCTTTATATAACGGTTCTTAGTTAGTAAGCATTATATGAGAGTAATTGTTAATTAGTTGAGCCGTTGAGCCTACGTTTTAATTCCTGTGATGTTTGACTATTAAACAGATATAAAACCGCCTTGAGCATAGGCTATCACTGTCACACGATTTATTTTCGAGGGTTTTGCACACGTTAACAAGTTGGAAATGTATGATTTGGCATATAAATTGAGCCAAAACTATTATCAAAATATTAAACATAAATAACTAGCAAAGGAAGCGTTTACTGTATTACTATGCCTATATTCGGCATAACACATCGACTCTTTGTGAAATCCGTGCCCATGAAAGGAGTGCTCTCTACGGCTTCTCTCACGAGCTCAGACCGGGGGTCTAGATAAAGCGGACAGCCCTGTTATGAAGTCTAGGTTTCAATAAACCCTTTGCTTCACATTGTAGGAACTACGTATGTTGATATGCAAGTACTATGGCTGCAATGGTTGGGCTATATGTAGCGCTTCGGTTACGCCGTTTAGAGACATTGAAAATTGCTCTCGCTCATCTTCCATTAAATCGGCGGCGCAACATGTTAGTTTCACATGAAGCAGAGGGAATTAGCAGGAACCTTTTCCTATCAGGTTATAGATACTTCAGTAGTTTCAACTAACATGGGGATGAGTGAATAACAACAAGTCTAGGTTTACTACTTTTAGCGCAAACCTACAAACATTAAAAAAAAGGACACAGGCTATACCTATGGTTAATTGAAGCCTGCCTTTATTGTAAGTCAAGAGGAATTATGTTAAAGCTGCATAACATTACTGTCTCAGTTACTGAACCTAATGACGGCGCAGCTTGTGCGCAAAAGTTTTTGAGTTACATTATCGGCCCCGGCAATCAGCAAATTTCAAGTTGATCGGCCGATCAGCGATCACGTGTTTAGGGTGTGTATTGGCCGATAATGATCGATGGCCAATCAATCGGTGCATCACTAGTTCTCCCCAAACAATACAGGCTACAAATGGCGCTTTGCCACCATACACCTTTCCAACGCCACCCTGTTACATTTCATAATAGGGACGAAGGCATTTAGTTGACGTCTTAGTTTTTTTCCATTAAATTTCTGAAATGGGTAAATCGGTTAAAAAACATATTTTATTGGAATAATGCTTAGAATCTTAAGTGCTGTGTATAGGAATTATGTCTCTTTCGGATCCACTCTTGATCCGACTAGGTTGCGGCAGCGCTCTAAAGCCGGTCGCACACCAGACGAGCCACGGTGCGCCGCGTCGCACAGCGTCGTGTAGTAGACAGAGAACGCACGTTGGATGATTCCAGTTTAATAGAATGTCTGTTGATGGATCAAGGTTTTGGGCAGTGCTGGAAGTTATATCGCGGCTGTATGGTAGCGCCGGTGTGAGCGCTCTCATTGGAAACACGACCCACCGAGGTTCAAGTTAAGACACACCCCTTTGAATGGGTTAGCCTTCTTCAAATTATCATGAAACTAAAAAGGTGGTTTGTACATTGTGCAAGAAATATTGTGTTACTACAATGGCTCTTTGGAAAGTCTTCTTAAATAACAAGCAGTAGAAGTACAAACATCTGCACTTGATAAAAATAGTACTGGTCTTCCCTGTGCCGACCTCTCAGGTAGAGTGACAGTTTTCTATAATGAGGCACATGCAGGGAGACTGGCGCTTTTAAGCCTTACTACAGGGACCATAGAAAATGTCTTGGTCGTCAAGTCACAGGGCTGTGATCCTGCCGAATATCAGAGTCAAGTGCTATGGCAAGATGGTGGATAGCTGGAGCTGCCAAAAGGAGGCCAAAAATAAGTCCTTATCAGCCAAAGAAGCACCAGAACTCCCACAATTCCCCATGCCCATCATCAAACGATGAGGACTGATTATTATTGAATTATTTGATTCATTTGAAAATGTTTTTCCAATATTACTTGTACATTTTAGTGCCCCATTACCTCAATGATTGTACTGATGGTATGTGACCCTAAACATTTTCTAAACCTTAGTATGACTAACAAATAAATTCTTATTTTGATAAAAATTGTGTTACACTTAATTAAAAAGGCATTAATGCGTGTGGCTGTTGAAAACAATTGCCCCACTGCAGGCTGAGTGGCCTTGCCCCTAGAATTACGAAATTCCAGGCCTGTGTGTACCAATCTTTTCATAAGGGGTCCTACGAAATCCATAGGAACCCTATTGCATTCGTTAGAATTATTACTATCTGTGGAAACCTATTGTATTTCTAAGAATTTATATCATTATTCCGGATTGCTAAGGCAGTCACCCTGCAACCCCGACGGAGCAACATTTCAGAAAACTTGGTATACAGGCATTATTTGCCATGCTGAACAATTTTGCCCCTTGGGCCCATAATGTCTGTAATGTATTTCTCTGTATAATGAACGTATTGGGATTTTTTTTAATAACCACCCGTGCAGAGGTCTTCTACCCGAACCCTAGGATCCGAGACCCGATACGGGTTAGGGTCCACTTTTTATTACGGTACATTGGGTCCAGGACGGGTCCCATTCTAGTACCGTGGGTCCTGGTGCTGTTTATCATTATGTGTAATACCCCAGTGGATCCGAGAAGACCAGTGATCAGCGCTGATCAGGGGAAGTAATCGTAGTGCAGTTACGATTGCGTCTTTAAAAACAAAAACAAAGCCTATTCACGTTACGTCTTTGTTATTGTGATCTCCTTTCATTAGGATACCATATGTTACGTTTTTAGCAGTAGAATTGCATTTTTAGTAGCACCTTAAATTACCAGGTTTGTCGGATCCCTAAATTACCTTACTCTTTTCGGATCCCTGGTCCCTTTCCTCTCAGACATGCACCGGGTAGGGTCTGTAATATCTCAGACAAAAATGCGCCAGTAAATATATGTATTTTTTAAATAATTGGTCCACTAGGGTTTGGGTCCGTCATTCTGGACCCGTGAAGACCTCTTCACCCCTCTGTATCAGAGACAACCCACCCATAGTTTGGAGGGTTGGGTTTCACTGGCGACAGAAAACACCCTTACTTTCAAACCTTCTACTGGGCCGCAGTCTCGGGCAGTTTAGTAATGGCGAGCAGACCTACAACAGCCTCCTTCTTGGTTGCAAATAGAACAGCATGATCTCAAATCAATGTCGCAAGCCTCAGTCCCATATTCACCTTCAGTCCAGCAACTACAAACATTAAAACCTATTCATAAGACACACTTACAAAATATGGTCTGCAATACATATAAAACCTTGAACTGATCAACCTCTCTATGACCTTACTCCATCCAACTCCAACCCGAGTTGCCCTGAGGCTCTTAGAAATGGACTTACTCAAGTAGGGTTTAGGAAGGGCATCAAGAAATGTGGTGATCTGTAAAAAGGGTCTTAGAATAATTGAAAGAACTTCTTAGCAGTCGGTTTTTATGAAACTTTCCACATTGACAGAAGGTGACCCAAGAAAAAAATGTTGCACTGATTGGCCGAATGGTGACGCTCTATGCACATTTTGAACAAGCATATCTCCTGACCTCTTTGAGCTACAGTAATCCAATTGTAGCCACATATGTTTCTAGTCATGATAAACAAGCTTCAAGAACCTATGATTTCCATCTGGATAGGAAATCCTTTTTGAAGGATCCTAGTTTTTTAGACGTGGATAAAAATCCTTTGTAACACACCATAGATGGAATAATATCTACCATATAATGAGAAGGGAAGGCTATAGAAGTGCGTTGGTCAAAATGGGCGTGGCTTGAGACAAAAATGACCACAGTTTCTAGCACGAATGTGCTAACTGCCCAAGTAAGATGTAGACGATTGACCAAACAACATGGCCACCAGAGGCCAAAAATGGTCCAATAAAATTTAAGGAGCCAAAAGGCAGTGTTAAATTAATCCAATCATCAAATTGCTTGACTGAAAGGGACATGGGCCAAGTTCATTGCTACAAAGATTATCCAGATTGGACAATAGGGAGCGCTAGAACAATAGACAAAACTAAATGCAAACTTTGGACAGGCATAGCTCCTGACCACTTTGACATTGGAACGTTTTACACATTTGTCTAACCTCATGCTGAACAAATGTTCCTCATGAACTCATAAAGACATGACTACACGATGCCCAAATTAGACAATAACCTTTAGGGGCCTAAAGGCTGGGTTAATTTAGGTAAGTATGAGTATAACTCCTGACAACTTTGACCTACGGTCAGGAAACTTTAATACGCCTATGGCCAAACCAAATTAGAGGCTATTGCATCGTTATAAACTTTATTAAAACAAATAAGGTCTTAATGGTCTGTATAAGGTTTTGCGCCCGATAAATGCTGCTTGCAGCTTTAATCATAATCATTATAAATATTTTATGAAAATTATATATATATTTGTATTCTTTTAACATTATTATTATTATTATTATGAACATTCATTTTTTTCTCTGGTGCTTTGTTATTTTCAGACGTCATGACAAAGGGGCACCCGCGGCGCGGTGTGTGGACGTGTTGAGCTGTTTGGGCAGCGGTTGACTGCGGTGTCCGAGAGAAAGTTGAGGTTTTCAGACACCTATAGTATAACGTCACGGTGTGTGTGGATGGGCAAAACAAAAAAACAAAACACATGTAGACCGGATGGGCATACTCCAAGGCCCCCTACAGGATCCTTGCGAGAGTAAAGAGCTGGTCCGTGGTTCCACGTCCGGAACAGAATCTGCATTGTTCCTCTTCAATCTGAGGTTCGACTACCTCAGATTCTGGAGCAGAGGAACAGATTCTGGAGTAGTAGTCCAGCACCTTGGAGTAGACTCTACCAGGGAGGCTGAGTAGTGTGATACCCCTGTAATTGGCGCAGACTCTCTGGTCCCCCTTTTTGAACAGGGGAACCACCACCCCGGTCTGCCACTCCTTTGGCACTGTCCCAGACTCCCACGCAATGTTACAGAGGCGTGTCAACCAAGACAGCCCCTTCACACCCAAAGCTTTCAGCATTTCTGGGCAGATCTCATCAATCCCTGGGGCTTTGCCACTGTGGAGTTGTTTGACTACCTCAGTGACTTCCCACAGGCAAATTGACGACGATCCCCCATCAGCCTCAAGCTCTGCCTCCACCATAGAGGAAGTGTTAGTTGGAGGAGTTCCTCAAAATGCTCTTTCCACCGTCCAATTACCTCCTCGGTTGAGGTCAACAGGGTCCCACCCTTACTGTACACAGCTTGGATGGTTCCCCGTTTCCCCCTCCTGAGGTGCCGGACGGTTTTCCAGAAGCATCTTGGTGCCGATCGAAAGTCCTTCTCCATGTCTTCTCTGAACTTCGCCCACACCCGCTGCTTTGCCTCCGACACGGCAGAGGCTGCAGCCCTTCGGGCCTGTCGGTACCCTGCAACTGCCTCGGGAGTCCTCCGGGATAACATATCCCGGAAGGCCTCCTTCTTCAGTCGGACGGCTTCCCTGACCACCGGTGTCCACCACGGTGTTCGAGGGTTACCGCCCCTTGAGGCACCTAAGACCTTGAGGCCACAGCTCACCGCCGCAGCTTCAGCAATGGAAGCTTTGAAGATTGCCCACTCTGGTTCAATGCCCCCAACCTCCACAGGGATGCTAGAAAAGCTCCGCCGGAGGTGTGAGTTGAAGATCCCTCGGACGGGGGCCTCCTCCAGACGTTCCCAATTCACCCGCACTACCCGTTTGGGCTTACCAGGTCTGTCCAGAATCTTCCCCCATCCCCTGATCCAACTCATCACCAGATGGTGATCGGTTGACAGCTCCGCCCCTCTCTTCACCCGAGTGTCCAAAAATGCGGCCTCAGATCAGATGATACGATCACGAAATCGATCATCGATCTTCGGCCTAGGGTGCTCTGGTACCAGGTACACTTATGAGCATCCTTATGTTCGAACATGGTGTTTGTTATAGACAATCCATGACTAGCACAGAAGTCCAATAACAAACGACCACTCGGTTTCGA
>OMKX01110640.1:0-12355 GCA_900302425.1 Brosme brosme
TGTGTGTGTGTATGTGTGTGTGTATGTGTATGTGTATGTGTATGTGTATGTGTATGTGTATGTGTATGTGTATGTGTATGTGTATGTGTGTGTGTGTGTGTGTGTGTATGTGTGTGTGTGTGTGTGTGTGTGTGCGCGCGTGTGTGTGTGAGTGTGAGTGTGGCACCATCTAGTGGACAACCTTAGTCATAGTACACTGAATGATCCTTACTGCCATGGCAGGTTTGAACAAAGCAAGATTTCGATTGTTTCTTACAAATGTTGAATGTTTCTCTGCTGTAAATTAATAAATGCCACACGATCACTATAGTATGGTGTTGATAATACTAAATGCATTCAGTATATGTAACAAAAGGCACAACTGTGACCAAAACTACTTAATACTAGGGCTGAACGATTGAGGAAAATAGTCAAATTGCGATTTTTTTCGACCAATATTGCGATTGTGATTAAGTATGCAGTTTTTATTTTTAAAGTTCCTTATCTTCTTTATTATTCACTAAACACAAGCAATAAATCATTCTATAGTATGACCAACACAACATTGGATACAGTCAACATATAAACTGCTCTTTCCTGTAGGCCAGGTCTACCTGTTATGATGAAATGAGATGAATTGATGCATGAATTTATATTATAACATATCTATATTTAACTAATGAATTGTAAAAGAAAAAATAAATACAAATCGTACTGATCTCCAGTCAGTAACAGTATCAAATGGCATGCTGTACCGTTTACCAGTGTCTTTACCAAAGCCAGTAACCCGGCATCGGTCACCGTGGGGAGAGCCGTCGACCCTTTCCCCATGAACTCCACTATCGCCTAAGTCATTTCACGTTTTTGAATCTCGTTCATATGTAGTTACACTCCCGAACGTTTCAGCCAGTGATCCCTGCTGGCTGGTGTACGGTCTACTTGACACACTAGTGGTTGAGGTTTTTAGCCAAGCATCCAGACAACCGACGTACTGCTCCTCTTGGACACTAAAGGCTCCTCTTCAGTGTTTCGTTCTGCCGAGGCCATTTTCACAAGATGTCAGCATCAACAAAGCGTAGCGTGGCAGGTTGTTTTCTTCATCTACTGCTCTTACTCGCATGTCAGGTGAGCATAGGGTAGCGTCGTGTACACGTGAACCCCACGTGGCCCGCTGTTTCCGATTCCGACCCTCTGATTGTTTAGATTGTGTAATATTAAAACAAACACTTTCTATTTTTTAATCGCAGCCTTTGCGATTTGAAAATTGCGTTATATTACATCACGATGTTGGTTTGAATTCGATTAATCGTTCAGCCCTACTTACTACCTTAAATTCCAATAATATGCATTAAGTAAAACAGTTAAAAACAAGCATTTTATCTGCTGTCAATCTCATTAATCATCCACCAATAGACCCATTACTTCCTCAAAAGGTTTATTTACTTCGAATTTTTATACAAAAACCATCATGACAAAAATCCAACGAAGATTATGGATTCTTGATTGTCTTAAGTAAGAATTTGCACAACCTTGAGACACAACCAAATAACCTCGGACAATAGTATCATAACGTTACTATGTTTGACATATGTAAATATATATATATAAAGCTATACATTCATCATGTGCTACTGTGTGTAGCGAGTGACTCCCACCAGGTGCAGGCAGGCTCCAGTGCAGGGCTCCCTGGGACCTCAGGTGGGTGATCGAGAGACCATCTAGAGACCACCACGGCTGCATCCCAATGCTCTGCTTGTCTATCCTTACCCTCAGTGTTTCATGCTCTCCGGGCGAGTCCCAATATGCACTCTTATTCTGTCCTCCACCTCGTTTGGATTAGACAGCAGGTGGAGATGAGAGTGCATGTTGATGGTTAATCCATCTCTCCTACCAAGAGTAGGTGGTGAATATCGATTTGGCACATTGCAACAACAATATCGTTTATTTATACCAGAAAAAAATGACTTCAGACCACAGAATTAAAATACAGAATAAACAGTTTATAACACA
Organism: Brosme brosme; assembly: GCA_900302425.1. Classification (NCBI taxonomy): domain Eukaryota; kingdom Metazoa; phylum Chordata; class Actinopteri; order Gadiformes; family Lotidae; genus Brosme; species Brosme brosme. Next base: position 1,990 of record OMKX01110640.1, read on the forward strand.
TTTCATTTGGGAAGGGAAGGGGTTCTTAAACCAAAGGACTTCCAGGTGCAAATTTACTATTTTACTTTTGCATGTCGAGTCAACATGATTGGAGTTTAGGATAATTGACATCTGCATAGGATGTGAATTAAATGGCTTGTGTTCCTCTTAAGCTCTGCTCTACCACCAGCTTGTGTTTCTGTGGAGCTTTCCGTGGAGAAACGGGCAAACAAGCGGGGATGGTTTGTTTGTAAAGCCTGGTGCATGCAGGTGTGCGAGCGTGGATGTAATAATAGCTTTGACCTCCAAATCTTCTCTTGACGATAAATTTCAACCGCCATACTCTGGGCTTTCTCTCCATCTCTCTCTCCCGCAAATAACAACAAAAACAAAAAGGCCATTTCCTTGTTCCTAAGGGGGTGGGGGTCGGGAAACCATCCTTTGTATTGTTCTGCGGTATTCATGACGGTGGTCGTCCATCATTTGAATGGAATCTCTTAATAACGCCCCCTCCTTCTCCTCCTCCTCCTTCTTCTTCTTCATCTTCTTTTGTGCGTCTGCTTGCCAGGCTCCGCAGGCGGCACGGGGCAGAAAGGTGACCGAGGGGACAGGGGAGAGAAGGGCGACAGGGGTCCCATCGGGCCCCAGGGGGAGCAGGGGTCCGGCTCCACCAGCTCACGAGGAGGAGTGCGGGGAGAGAAGGTCTGGATCCTTTTTCCTCAGACTTGGGCTTGGTGCAACGTGTGATTCTGGCTGTAGAGGTCAAAGGGTTAAATGCCCACACAGGGGTGATTTAGTGGAGATATTCACACAAGATAGGAGATTTAATTGATATTATTTTATTGGTAATGGAGAGTTTATTTTTTCCTGTAATGATTCTAAATTAGACCGGTAAGGTCCTTTAAGTCAGCACAGAGATGCATGAGAGATGTTCTCTATGTATGTAGGTTCTGGCTAAGTAAGAGGAACATTTAGACTGATAGTAGGGTCAAGAGAAGGTGCAACCTCCCAGTGTTGCAATAGCAAGTTTGAACAGTTGGGGGATTTCACCACCAGAGGGCGGTGTACTCAAATAAAGTCAAAAGCTGGGGTTCTTAGCATTATTGTATCAATCTGTTGTGCTACAAAAATACATATGCAAAGATTTATAAGTACTATTTACGTGAGCCAAATCTTTCATTTTCATATAAGGCACGTATTTATGTTCTATCTACTGTTGCAACTGTGGAGCATTTAATAATGTGTAACAGGACAGCCTAGGTTTAGCTCTAATGTTCATCATCCATATAATATCTGCCAGAGATTTATTATAAATTCATTACTTCAGTTGCTCAAAGCGGCACGGCCATAAAGCAAATGGCCTGTTTCATCGTTTCAGGTTCATTTCAGCCACGGTTAATACCAACTTATTGAGTGAAAAACAGGTTTATTGATCGTATTGACACGCTTCTTTTCCAGGGAGAACCAGGAGAGATAGGATTCAAGGTAAGGAAACATGTCTCTGTATATTAATTATTCATGAATTCATATTGCTGTGTTTGTTTTCTTTAAATATGCTTTGTTTTGCTGCATTAAGCAATGTGTCTTTATGCAGTACATGGTCCTAGGGCAGAATAGCCAAAACACATTCAAACTTGAAATTCTCATCTAATTTGAGTTTGTTACATTGTTTGTTTGAACCTCCAATTCACAGTTGATTCACAAATACTAATTTGATGTCACAAATGTTAATTACATGCATTTCCCCTCGTCTTTTAAATAATAACTTTGAAAATCGTACCAAATACCTCATCATTTGCCAACATGTATGCCACTTAATCACATTTATATTTTTTGGGGAATCTCAAAGGACAATCAATTTAGGGTTAATGTGAAAACAATACAGTCAGCTGTATACAGGCTGTTTATAATATTTTAAGTGCTATTTTCTGAAAACAGACAGTAATATGAATAATTTACATATCGTAATATATATTAATTCAAGCATTAAAAGATCTGCTTTGACACATCTTTTTCCCTCTCCTCCAGGGCAGTGCAGGGTTCGGCTACCCAGGAAAGAAGGGCGATAGTGGGCCTCCCGGGCCGCCCGGACCCCCTGGTGCCGCGGGCCCCACGGCGGAGCTGCTGGAGCGCACCCCCGGCTCCGTTGTGGAGCGGGTGGCTGGCCCGCCGGGGCCCGCTGGTCCCCCAGGGACCCCAGGGGCCCAGGGACCTTCAGGAACCGACGGAGAACCGGTGAGCAAAACACCAGATGTAGGATATTGTACAGTATACAGTGTTTATTTATGTATGTATAGCTTGATTTTTTGCAGCGTCACTTGAAAGTCACTTTGAATAAAAGCATCTGCTAATGACCATATCTTATTATAGCATGGCCTGGATGAATACTCGATTCTGATTGGTCTGACGAGAATTTAAAAAGTTTGCAGACACATCTATTGATCCGGTCGGATCATTTATGTTTGTAGGAAGAGAAAATTAATGCAAGCTAAAAGTTTACGTTTCTAGACAGAATTGCCAACAATATGAAACAACACCTTTTTTTTTTTTTTTAAGTAAACACACTTAAACACGTCGATTTAGCTTTTTCTTGGCAGTTCATCATTCGCAATGAGATGATGACGCTCAGTAAAGCAGCTAAAAATGTCAAGTTTTTTAATTTTCCCGTAGGGTGACCCTGGTGAAGACGGCAAGGCAGTAAGTGTTTTTTGGTTTGCTGTATATTATGGGGCTGCATTTGTTGTACATTTAGGACAATCATTGTATTTCCTGGAAAAACATATTTTAAACTTGTTATTTTATTCTAGGGTCCTGTTGGACCTTCAGGATTTCCAGGAACCCCTGGTGATGCTGGAGTTAAAGGAGAAAAGGTATGGTATGACATACCAATCTGAATTTTAGACTTTAGACCTAAGAACTGTTTCAAAATGAATATCATCAATGAATCATGTTTTTATCTTTGATTCATTATTCAAATTAACCTAGAGGGGGGAACATTAAAAAATATATATTGTAAAGTTGTATAATTAATTGTTAAAGGGGCATTCATATATGTATGACCACTAGAGGGCCCAAAGCATCCCCCTCCACTATTTAACACAGTTTCAGAAGTCCTTGCATAAAGAATGACAAAGGTGAAGAAAAACCAGTGACTCTTGCAGGGGGACTGAATGGTATCAACAAACGTGAACAAATACACAATCCAAGTATTCAGTGGCTAGTAGCACAGTCGATGTGACCTGGAGATCCTCTTCAATATAGGATATTTAAAAGTGAACTAATATGCATTAGTGTGTGTTTATAAAGAATGTGTGTGAACATGATGTGTGCTATGCTACAAAGGGAGACCGCGGAGATGCTGTCCCTGGTCCGAGAGGACCCCCCGGACCACCAGGCCCACCAGCAGCCGGATCCAGATCAGTAAGTCCGATACTTCATCATCTTTAGACCGTAACAATGTGTATGGACCCCAGAAACAGGCATACATACAGTATTTGCCCACCTTGCCCTCAACACGTGGGTTAGGATAATGCAGTGGCGGATGTGTTCGACTCCCAGTCGAAAGGTTCTGTGTTTCATCCCTAGTGTCTGGAGCCTACATGTGAGCAAAATGCCCCCGACCTGCTCCATAATGATATCTAACTGCCCTGTAGGTCCCTTTGGATAAAAGCATCTGCTTTCCCCTCACAGAACAGAATTGTGCTGAAGTCAGACTCCATACCCTGTATTTGCTTGTGTTTTCTAACATTCATTTTCTGTTTGTCTCTCAGACCTTTGTGGACATGGAAGGCTCAGGTTTTCCAGACCTGGAATCGATTCGGGTGAGTGATAGGGATTATTGTAAGGGCGACTCTAAAGGCCTACAAATGCATGAACCCAACTTCATTTTCTTGATTTTCTTTTCATTAACATCAGGGAATGCCTGGATTACCTGGCCCCCCAGGGCTCCCTGGACCTCCAGGGCCCTCTACACCTGTTGGCGTGGGAACAGCCACAAGCTCCGGGGCCTTTGGACCCCCAGGAAAGGATGGAGCACCCGGTCAACCCGTACGTGACCTCTACTTGTCCCTTATCGTGGGATCCAATCAACAAAATTCAAAGTCATTGTTTTGAGCAAATCCTTTGACCTTTCACCCACAGGGTCTACCTGGACTTCCGGGTACCGATGGCGTGGCAGGAGCAGCCGGTGCGACGGGAGCAAAGGTACAGTTGTGCGAAGTGTCTTTTATCCTAACCAAGTGGTTGATGTGCCAAACTGAACTCGTTTTGTGTAATCAGTGGGAGGTACAAACGTACAATTATAAAATGACTGGAATGAGATCTTCCAATGTTAGATGAAATCTACTGAGCTTTGATCTTGTCAACCTTTTTTGTTTTTATTGTCACTTTCATACTACAGGGAGAATCTGGCGAGGTGGGTCTTCGAGGAGCAATCGGAGAGAAGGTAATGTTTCACCTCCATCTTTTGTTCCCATTGTAATAAACAATTTCCCATAACGCTTTATTCTCACTGCATACTTCATTTTCAGAAGTAATGGCCTATTTTATGAAGCTTGGCTATCATCAAAAGATCCATTCCATTCCTATATCCCTCCAAATCTTTTTTCCCTTTAAAGTAGTCTGAGGATGTGAACCGTCTCATCTTGCATTAGTGAGGGACTAATGAAGGCCCTGCGCTGATCTAAAGCCTACATACCTTCTCCCTTTATTCCTCCAGCCAGACTCTTTCTTCTCCTTTCTCTCCAATCTGCTGCCTCACTCTTCTTCTTCTCCCTCACTGTCTAAGCTTGCCCACCTGCAGGTAACTCTCCTCACCATGCATCCATCCAGGCAGATTAGTGCTCTTTAGCTCAATGCTAAACCACATGCTGTAGCTCCCGACTTGACGCTAATTTAGAATATTAATCATTTGAATGTGTCTGTGTGTGTCTGTTTATTTGTTAATTTGTTCACTCTTGTGAATTGAGTTGCATAACAGCTCATTGAGGGTATGCTTTTCTATCATTCTACCATTTTTTTTTGTTGAATCAATCAGCATTGTTTCACATTAAATGTTAATGTGCGAATAAGAAACACTTTTAGCAGGACTTATCGTCATTATAAAGGGAAGTATGCCATTTTTGGTTTTAACCAGCATTACAAAGTGTGTAAGAAAAACATTCTGCTGGGACCCTTTCTCCAAGAGAAATCCTTGCAACCATAAGCCACGTTGCTTGGCTCATTCCCTCTCTCTCAAGATGGCCGTGTCTGTGGTTCACATAAACTGACCCCTACCCCTCCACACTGGTGCCCCAACCACAGGGTTCTGGAGGACAGCTGGGGTTGCCGGGCCGACCAGGGGACAGCGGATTGGCCGGTCTGCCTGGGCCAATGGGACCGATGGGACAGCCCGGGCCCCCAGGACCCCCCGGTGGTGTTCGAGTTGGATTTGTAGGTTCTTCTCTTGTGATATTTATGTTGTGCTCTTCCATTGACTTGTAGAACCATGCAGTCATCCAATCATAGTCAGAACCTGTGATGCAAGTGAAGGATAAGGGTAAACGATATGTCAGTTAATTTCACTTCAAAAACTTTTATAGTAAGAGGTTTTACGATATGTATACGTATATGTGCTTGTTGGTTTTACTGACATATCGTCGCACCCATTCAAAGGATGACATGGAGGGTTCAAGTGGGTTCATTTCCAATGGACTTCCTGGCGTAAGTGGACCTGAAGGAAGACAGGTTAGTGAACGATTACCTCTTTGTAAGAAACATCCATTGTGCTTCACTGCCAGAGTCTGTCGGTCTCCGTACCAAATTAATTTTGGTTTTAATTCATGTGCGAAAAAAAACATGATTTGTGTCCCCTTGTAGCTCATACATATGTCATATATTCTATTTATACGCCCGACTTGGATTATATATATATATATATATATTTTTTTTTTTGGCATTTTTCAAGCTTTATTTGACAGTACAGAGTTGAAATGGGGAGACAGAGAGAGGGGGGGAATGACCTGCAGTAAAGGTCCACGGGTCGGATTCGAACCCGCGACCACTGCAACGGAGGCCGGAGCCAATATGGTACGCGCTCTATCCACTACGCCACTGGAGCGCCCCGACTTGGATTATATTTGACAGATACTTCATGCAGGGTATAATGCACTAAGCCAATAGCTAATTCACAACAGGGATTCAGATGCAGGCTTGCCTAAAGCCCAACTTATATGTGGCCATTCAGCATTTCCACACAAAAATGCTGTGATTTCCACAGAAAAACAGGAGTATCAACAATTCATCAGGTTGAAAAATTTTGTTCTCTGTTGCAAATTGTGGCAGTCGTGTAGTGAGAATGCAGAGTCTCATTTGTTATGATAGAAATAGACCTTATGATACGTGGTTGTTACCAAGTTTAAAAAGTTCCTTCTAACGGGATATCACTTATACTTTGTGTCTGTAAATGTAAGCCCTTGACATTTTTGAGCTTGTCGCTAACCAAGGTGTCTCGTTCACAGGGTCCTCCTGGTGTACCTGGGTTACCTGTAAGTATTAAAGAGATTATTTTAAACCTTCTATAGTCCTTCTCTATGCATTTGTGTGATTTATTATTATTTTATATTGAAGTGTTTTATGGAGATATTCACCAATTGTTTCAAGTCGACTTCAACCTTTTTCCTCTTTTAATTGTAACTTTCATATCCCTCACGTGGGAATATTGCTGAGGATCGCTTTAAGGACTTATTTTGGATAACCGCAGCAATTGTTCCAATACTCCAGAATAGTGAACTGAAATTTCTACTTTATTGCCTATTACTGTATTGTGTTTGGAATGACTTAAATGTACCAATAACCTAATGTTGAAGTGACTTTAATGTACCAGTAGCTTCATGGTGAGGCAACTTAAATGTACCAGTAACATCAAATTGAACTGACTTAAATGCACCAGTAACATCATATCTAAGTGACATAACTGCATGATGTGTGCAGGGCAGGGCTGGCCCCCCGGGCATGCATGGGCAGAAGGGCAGCGAAGGAGCTCAGGGACGGGATGGGAAGCCAGGACTGGATGGTTTCCCCGGCCCTCAGGTGAAAACTCACTTTCATCTGGTTTTACTATTAATTCTTATGTGAAATAGTATTGTAATAATGCTTCTTTGTGTTTCTTTCTTGGTATATTGTATAGGGACCCAAGGGTTCCCCCGGCGACAAAGGAGACATGGTCAGTTTCTTTCCTCTTTCTATCTTATTCTTCTATTCTTACTGCATCATAGTATAGAATATAGAGTGTCTAGGAGGTGTGTCATGTTGACTGTTGCGTTCTCCTCTCAGGGTGAAGCGGGCAGAGATGGAACTGGGCTCCCTGGACCTCCGGGCCCACCTGGAACGCCCGGACAGATCTTCTACCAATCAGCTGGAAACGTTAGTGACCGACTCGCCATCCGAACAAGCACCCCTCTTAGCCAGCTAAATAAGAGTTAGCCGTTATAAGCTGTGTTAGTGGTATAAGCTGAGTTAGCCATTATTAGCTGTGTGAGCGGGGTTAGCTGTATTTGCTTTGTTAACTATATAAGGGTTCGGGTTAGGTATTAGCGGTGTTAGGTATATTTGCTGAATAAACTCAGTCAAGCCAACTTAGCAACCTTGTGCTCACTTCTTTCTTATTCAATAGACAAAACTGCTTTTTTTGGACTGGCAGTTTGTATGATGACAAATGACATTTTTGCCCTAAAAATGTATTGGTAGTGATTTATTTCTTTATGTTTCATTATTTTGAGAGAAGAAAACCAACTGCTTGCGTAAGCATTGGGACTGTGGATTGACAGCCACAGTCAGCAGTTAATGACAGACTTTAGAGGGGAAAGCCAGAGTAGATTTAGACTTGCCCTCTTGAGAAACACATTTTACAACACATCGATGATGTTATATTCATATTTCTGTTTATATCTATTTATATATAAATATATTGTAAGGGTTTAGAAGCAATTCACACGGTAGAATAAACTGAACAGATACTTTGAACCTCCGTTATCACGTTAGTAACACGCATGTTTAAATCTGTGTACCTTGATGTTTTTCTTTCCCCGCAGGATGGCACGACCGGAATCGCTGGGCCTCAGGTGAGAGCTGGCTCTATCACGCACCAAACACAGATCGTATGATACCACACCATAACGCTACATTATTCTTCTGCTTCGAATAACCGCCGCGGGTCTCTGAGTCAACTGTGAAATCACTGCCGTAGGCGACGTGTACTGCTTCAAACGGGTTTCAAACGTCTCAGGGTGACAGACTTTGTCGTCCCCACTCCACGATGGACAAGTTGAAGGGGTTGGCATAGATTGACCTACGCATGTTTGTTGTGCAACATCATCCTCACTCAGCTCACCAGATGTCACTTAATGTGTGACTTTTCGCATAAGACACGTGGAGGCCGGCTGAGTTCCTACGGCGGCTATTCGACAAAGTGTAATTCAACCTTTAGATGTTGGGGGAGAGATGTCTATCTACCTTCTCCACGGGGGGCGGGCTGCCATGTCCACACTCTGTTAATGGAAGACACTTCCTCAGGGGGATCAATGGAGCATGTTAATACAGTATTATGCTAAACACTTTCCTTGTTTATTCATGCTTATGCCTTTGCATTTTTAAACAAAAGGGGCCATGCAAAACACAACCAACTGGATTAGTTGTTTACTTATGTCATATCCTGGCTTTCTAAAAATATGAAAAAGTTATATTTTATATTTTTGTATGACAATTTACATTGAATTTGCTAACTTTTAATAATATTATTCGCTTAGTAGACTGTTTAAAAAATAATAAGAATTATAGAATCATAGTTTTGTTTATGTAATACTAGGCACTCAGCTTGACAAAATACCTTTATTTTCCATTTCCATGAGATATTGTTTGAGCATGATGCAACGTCGCCAATAACTTAATTAAATGTGATACAAGAACACATATTTAGAAGCAACATTTATGACCAGTTGATTGATTTAAGGCTCTCTGACACTTCTTATGAGCACCGTTCAAGTATATGGTGTTAGAACATCTGTTTACATGCTAATGTGTTATTAATGTCAATGACATACCTTCAGTCCACAAGTAATGGAAATTGTCGTAAACGGCAGGCTTTTTTTTGGTTAAAAAATACCTTAGATGCGCCCATTTGGCTCTGAGTAAACACTGCTACATGTGACCTGCACAGGTTCCACCTATCCACCTCACTTAGCTGTCATGCATCGTGTAATAAATATTTGCAGAGGTACCAGATGTTTTATCAAGGATATTGGTCAAGAAACATGTATACATACTGTATGTATCAACATGAAATTGCACTTATTATGCGATTGTTTGAAACTTGATTAAGTACTATAGTGTTTTGTTCTCAATGTGTTATATAGTAGAAAATACCACTGAATCAATAGTCACGATTTCCTTTGTCATCTTCTTTTCTTTTCTCAACAGGGTCCCCATGGTTTACCTGGTCAGGCTGGGTTCCCTGTAAGTCAAAAATCTTTCTACAACATGTAATCATAACCACGTTAAAGTTGAATTTTTGTAAAATAATTATACTCTATCATGTAATAGTAATAGTCCATGTTCAGTTGTCCTCTCACATGGGTTAACAAAATGCAGAAAACCTGACAAACTTAATTTCAAGTACCCCAAAACACCACAACCCACCATGAGTTAATAGTGAACCAGTTTTTTCCCCCCACTATAACCGCATCTAAACCACATCTCTACTGTGTCTCAACCACATCTCTACCACATCTCTACCACATCTCTACCACATCTCTAGAAACATCTCTACCACATCTCTACCACATCTCTACTGCGTCTCAACCACATCTCTACCACATCTCTACCACATCTCTACCACATCTCTACTGCGCCTCTACCATATCTCTACCACATCTCTAGAAACATCTCTACCACATCTCAACCACATCTAAACCACATCTCAACCACATCTCTACCACATCTCTACCACATCTCTACCACATCTCAACCACATCTAAACCACATCTCAACCACATCTCTACCACATCTCTACCACATCTCTACCACATCTCAACCACATCTCAACCACATCTCTACCACATCTCTACCACATCTCTACCACATCTCTACCACATCTTTCTACATCTCTACCACATCTCAACCACATCTCTACCACATCTCTACCACATCTCTACCACATCTTTCTACATCTCTACCCCATCTCTACCACATCTTTCTACCCACATCTCTACCACATCTCTACCACATCTCTACCACATCTCTACCACATCTCTCCACAGCCAGTTGAGTTGAGTTGTAAATATACTGGATATGGTAAGCATGTACATATAGGTCACCGCACCACTTTCTCAGCTTCAGGTACCTGTATGGAGGA
>OMKX01110650.1:0-12681 GCA_900302425.1 Brosme brosme
GACAACAGGAACCCCTACCGCACAGTGCTTTACAGTGCGTAAAGCTTAAACACCTCTCCCTTACCAAACGTCTTCTGTGGAACTCGTTGTCCAACCTTAGAGTATCTTTTAATCCCTGGGATCTTTTAATTTGCTTAAGTGCCATACGACTAACGCTGCGATCAAACACGCGCACACACACACACACACGTGCACACGCACAGCCACACGTGCGCGCGCACAGCCAGAGCTTAATCACAGATGAGTCAAGTCAATTCCAATCTGCGAGAGCTCGGCGCGACCTCACCAAATGCAGAGCCCTTCGACGTTCAGATAAATCTAGGACTGGTCGACAGAGAATTCAATCAGCAGAAGCATCCATCCGGCTCCTTGTGCGCGCGCTAACCGCAGCATCAACATCCCCGTGTCTCATCACTCAGCAGTAGATGAATCTTTCCCAACACGGAAATGTGGTCCTCTTTTTTTGTTATCAACTCTTGTGCATGGGGTAGACTTGAATGTACCCCACTTGTATCATTGAAATATATTCTAGGTTGTAAACATTATCAGCTGCTAAAATGGATAACTTACCCGTCTCTTCTGGGTCAGTTTGGGGGCCAATGACTCACGGCTTCTGCTTTTCAGTTGAGCAGAAATAAAACCAACATATTGAGCCAACTTGGTCAAATGTACTTCATGTAACAAAACAGACAAAAAATATTAGAAATGGAATTCCGCTTTTCAAAATTAGCAAACCAAAATACATGCTGCTACTAATGAAATGTTATGTACATGTAAAGAATAATGCATCCAAAAAGATATATCATTTCCAATTTGTGTCATCATTTGATTAATTGTGTCAAAATAAATATTACAATATTTTCCAAATCTAAAATAGTATGAAAGTTATGTTTAACGAGACAATTAGATGTAGATTGTGACAGCATTGTGACAATTGACTGGTGGCGTTGAGTTTAGGCCAAATCAGTGACAGCACATATCGAGTTCATATCAGTGTGGTGAACACCAATCAACCACAGCCAGAATTGTATGCAGGCCGATATTTATCAAGGATACACTGAAAGACTAAAACATTAGAGAAAACAAAGTCTCACTCTGAAGAACATTCAGCCATAGATGTACTTACTTCTGTTTCTTAGACATTACTCAAAACCAATCTGCGGTCCATTGAACATACGTCACAGTATGCGCAGGAACGTTCTTCATATGAAGCACATTGTCTCCCCAACAACGGGGGGAAAAGTACACCAACATGGTAACAAATGACGAGGCACAGCGCATCCGTGCATGCATGTGTGGACGTATGCGCACACTGACACTTAATCCCATGGAAGAGTTGACACAATCCATTAGTTTGGTGGGATTAGGAAAAACAGCTTTAGCAAGTGAGACAAGTTAATGAACCTGACAGACTTCCTGCTTATGTCTCGGAACATGCAAACCATGCACCACCCAAATGTTTTCAATCCCACTAAAATATGGTTTTATTTCCAGTGTTGGTTAGTCTCATACTAACTTTTCACTGCTCTACTTTAGAATAGAACAGGATACGATTATGGCACAATTTATAAACAATGGAGGTATCATAGTTAGTAGATTGTTATAGTTAAATATGATTCTGTACACATCACTCTGTAAGCCTCTGGCAGGTTAAGATGAAGGGACATTCATTGTGGCCCTTTGGTTAACTATTGAAGATGTAATTTGCAGTCTAAGTTGGTCCAATATATTGTCTTAAACATGGTTGATAATTAAACCAACCATTTGCTTACAATTTTAATTACAGATGAAATGTAATCAACTGATTCAATACAGAAACATATGTGACTTCTGTGGGATCATACGATTGAGCGCTATGACATAAAGCACATCCTTTGCAATAAAATAGCACAGCAGAAATGTCATTTTTTCCAGCGTCTCTCTGGCGCCCCCTGCTGTTCCAAACGACTCACTGATCTCATTGGCCCAGTGTCACGTGACCCCACAGCTGATTCCCTGGCTGTGTGTTTTGCTTCTGGGTGTTCATGAATCTGTTTTGGCCATTTCTGACTGCTTAACTACGTCCTGGCGTTCAATAGTCACCGTTTAATATCATTTGGAATAGCTATAATGGCACATGGATCACAATTAAATGTCCTCGAAATTAACAACTCTCCAATTCACGTTGAGCACGATAAGAAACGTCGCCAGTTCGTAATCAGACTGAATGGTAAGTTTAAAAACACGTCGGCGAGCTAGCAGGCTACATGTAGCCCGCTGGTCCAGCCCGGAACACAGACCGGTCATCCCGACTGTGGACAGCCTCACCTGCGGAGTGTTTGGAGCTAATGCTAGTAAAGTAGAGCTTGTCAGGTGTCGTCATGACCCTGATGCTGTGAGCCTGAACCATCAAACCCAGTCAATCCCATCAGACCCACCGCCAGGCCCAGTACGACCCACTCTGTCCACCGCGTTCATCCTCCATCATGTGTTTCAAGGGTTTGGTTTTGCTAGTTTGAGGAACGGGGTCATGGGGTTCGAGAAGAACCAGGCCTACAAGTACTTTATGAAGCTTTCATTATTTTACATTCTTACATTATTCTTACTCTATTAGTCTGGTTTTTATCAACATTGTTACGTGATTGCATCGAAGCATTGGCGTAACATCCTACCTGGTCGCTTTGGATAATGAATATTTATAGATGGATACATGCTCCGTTCCTCTGCTCAGGGTCTCATGACCGCGCGGTGCTGCTGTACGAGTACGTCGGGAAGAAGACGGTGGACCTGCAGCACACTGAGGTCCCCGATGCGTATCGAGGACGCGGCATTGCGAAGCACCTGGCGAAGGTAGTGAGTCTTGTTGAGTCTGCCAGACAGAATGTCCTTTTGAACCTAGTATTGCATTTCAATACATTTTTCAAACCAATCAATAAAACTGATTTCATGAAGATTATTTATTTTCTTCTTTATATTATGATTTAATTTAAGATGTTTTGAGTTAGATTAAGGTCATATTAATGTTATTATGCATATTAATTTGCAGTCTAAGTTGGTCCAATATATTGTCTTAAACATAGTTGTAATGATTTTACAGCTTACATTGCTGGAAAGATAAAACACGTCTGCACAACCGCCAACATCACCAAATCAGCTTTAATAAATAAAGGCTTTAAGTTTTCCTCAGAAACTTGAGCCTCTGTTAGAATGACACATTCAACACATATACACGTTTTCATTTGGATGCTTGATCCAGTGTGTTGTGTGTTGTTTTGGACGCCTGCAGGCAGCCATGGACTTCGTGGTGGAAGAAGACCTGAAGGCTCACCTGACCTGCTGGTACATCCAGAAGTACGTCAAAGAGAACCCCCAGCCTCGCTACTTTGAACACATCTACCAGTGAGCTGGTGGATGACCAGGTGGAGCACCACAGCACATTCCCACCAGACGGACCGAGAGGGGGAGGGAAAGAGAGACATTTTCCTCATACTTTGGGGTTGGAGGAGGTGGATGCTCACATCACAGGGTCCCGGCTAACCGAGACACTATGTCATCTAATGAACTCTGAGGCTGCGTGGTCAGACCTCCTTGGTAAAGCATATTTGTGTTCCCAGTCCACGGGGCCATCATGCAGGGATCCAGACATGGTTGGGAAATGACAAGTGAGTGACGGCCCAGTAATTCACTTACCATGACTCATAAGAACACAAGCGCCCCCCCGCTGAAGTCATCTACCCCAGCCAAACGAACCATCGTTAGGGTGCAGTCAAGTGCAAGCACTTGCACGTCTTTCTTTGTTTATTGAGTACTATTGAGGCAGTAGAGGTCAGTATGAGGGGACTCCTCTCTAGGTTAGAGAAGTCCCGACAGCTTCGAGGTTAGCTAGCCTCATGTTATTCCTTTTTATTTAGCGTTTAGCTTTGACCCTGAAGCCGTGTCATGAGATCCTTTGATCAAACTGAAGGGGTTCAATCAGTGCTCCAGGTTGAGGAGGAGTCCACATATACTTCTGATCTTGGGTTTTTCTGTATTTAGCATAAGATAGGTTTGTTTAGTTTCAAGGTTGTATGATTCATTTGGTGTATGGTTAACAAAGGCTATTTTTCAAATCCAGTTTTGTTAAGGCAGAATATATCCATCATGTACGACTTGTTGTGTACTTTGCTGTTTTTGTGTTATTTTTTATTCTTTTGTCACATGGTCATGCAAAACAACTTGTGGACTTCAGAACCAAAGAGCTCAAACTAATATCCAGCATCCATCTTTGGAAAACCAAAATGGATAAACCTGTGGCGACAGAAACAGACACAGACGAGATAGACTGGCTTTTCCCACTGTGCGGTGCAATAATATATCTCTGCATATAGAAGATAAGTTACCCTGCTATAAACAGCAGAGTGCCACTGTGCACACTCACTGTAGCCTCATGCTTTCTCATTCTGGGATTTAATGGACAAACGCAGTAAGCACTGAGAAACTGTAAAAACCCATTACAGTAGTTACACTTGTCTTTGCCCACGACAATCGCCCTTCTGTAGGGCTAGGAACACCGCAGTGTCTGACAGCCCCTCAAAACATTTCTCAAGGTAATTCTGCACAGGCAGTGAAAGGTGCAGAGCCAGGCACTGGGTGATGGGCCTCACCTGGCATTTTGTGCTAGACTTTTCTGCTATTCTTTTATTTTATTTTTTAAGCTACTTTTATGTAATTATTTGAACTGACCCTAGAGATGCATTCACTCCATGTTTTTCATTGTTTCTTTGTTAATAAACAGTTGAACACATCCAGGTGGAGCTTCCCACTGTGTGCTGGACAAACAGCTGCAAGCTCCCGGCCACAGTATTTAAACCTATTTTACTCTCTCAGATCGTCATACTAAAACAAATCAGAAGTCTGTGTAAATACCTGTTTTTCAGATCTAACATAAGTCATACATCCAACACTGTTCCAGGTCTGTGAGTTCTACTCCCAACTTGTTTTATATTTCATGCTTGTGTTGTATTCGGCCGCCGGTGGTTTCAAAGGGAAGCTCTGGTGCATTCCACTGGTGGACAAGGAGGGGTCTCCCCTCACGGGATACAGGCGGGGAGCCGGTTTATTGGGGTGTTGTTTCAAAGCAATGGGGGTCACGGTACAACATTGTAATAATTTTATCTCAACCATCAATAATTCTTATCTTTATTTTACCATAAATAAAAGTTCTACTTGTGTACAAATGTTATTTTGACAATAATCGGCCATGTATGTGACACACCACATGCTGGCAGGCAGGGCCAAGTGTGGCTCGTGGCGTATCGTCATCATCACAGTGGTCATCACCGTGGTTACAACAGTGGTCATCGCCGTGGTTGTAACCAGTGGTAATAACAGTGGTTATAAAGTGGTTTCATGTATTTCTTTGGGAAACCACTGAACTGAAGACCACGTGCCTACCTCCAATATTTGTGCATTATTCATAGACCAACCTGTCTGAGTTTACTTCTAGGCAAATCTTCTGAGTTCACCAAGTGATAAAAACTCCTGATATGAAACCAATACATTAGATTAATTGTTTTGTTTTTACATCAATTGATGAAAATGTCATTTTGAAGATTGGACGGATTATTTGTGCAAATGTCAAAATGTTCCAAAACGTATTTACTTTTGAAAATATAATAATAGACTGGAACGTTTCCATTACGCATGTAACCACCGCACGGACAGAGAGCTCCGCAGACGGAGCCCGGCCCGAGGTCCACACCGCAGCCCAGCATGGGGGAGCAGCATGGGCGTCAGTTTGGTTTCAAATGTGCTGGGGACAGAGACGCATTCGGAAGTGCATTTTCAGAAGTGCTGGGTACATTGAGGATGCACTTTTTTTCTCTTTAGTGCAGGTCATGAAAGGTTCTGAAAGACGGGATACCCATGTAGCTTACTAATTAATAAAATGTATACAAAAAACTGATGTCTGACACGTTTTATGAAGAAAGCGTTTTCAAAAAGCATTGGACATGAACCACTATGTTCTGCTCCATGTACCCAATGTTGACAACGTGACATGACATGAGATAACAACATAAAAAAAGAGGAGCTAGGAAAGGAAATGACCTACGTGTTTAAGTTCAGAAGGGGCAAACGTGTGGCTACACACAGCACTACAAATGTCAAGATTGAAAAAGCAAAAATATTTGTTGCGGCAACCGCAGCAGATTGTCCATGGAAGTGCGAACCAAACAGTCAGGTTCAGGTTGCATAGAGAAGGAGCCGCCCACCGTGCCACCCACCCCTCCCCATTCTAGAACTTACTCATCATCCCAATGTTACAATTGTTGCAAATTGTTTACAGAGAATCGTAGTACGGCTGTGTGCCGTATCCGGATAGACTTTTTGTGGATTGGTTGGCATCTGTCTCAGAATTATATGCGCTATTAACTTTTCTTTTTTAAACTGAATTCAACTCTAGTTTTTTTTTTTTTAAGTGGTGGGTACAAAATGAATCTTGCCGAAAACTGGTGGGTACTCGTCCCCAGCTTCACAGCGTAATCGACGCCTATGTTGGCAGACCATGGAGGGGAGAGGCCAGCAAGATGAGCAATGGGTGACCATCTTCAACATAATTGTTGAAGAAGTGTAGAATAGACTGTTAAATAGTTATTCCTTTTTGTTGGTTCATTGGGGTGTTTTATATTTTTAAGGCAAAAACTGTCAAAGAATATCACAATAAACACAGATTCAGTCACATTGGAGTTGGTAATAAAATAAAGATAGAGGAAATAACAACAGTACAAATCTTTAGATACTCACAATTCACTATTACCTTTATGGGTAGAGGAGAATTTTTTTTTTTTTGCCTTAACATTGGTTGGATTTATTAATTGATAGTGGTTGGAATGGTTCAATTTGGTGATGTTCAATATTTTCTTTACTTTTGTTATGTCCCAACTCTGCCTTCCAGATCCGGTCCTCGGTTTACCGACAGCAGCTCTTCGTGGCCCTCATTATGCATCTGTCCCAACAGTTTTCTGGTATCAACGCAGTGAGGAAATTTAAACTGGCATATTAACCAGATCAAACATCAAAACCACAACTCAAATTAATTTTGTAATTTCTTCCCCTTAGTTGCCTTAGCATGTTCCAGATTCTCATTTAAATATGTTTGTCTAAATTAATGTTTATATGTGATACTGAAAGAAAGTTTGATGAAGAGAAAGTTTACTTGTGTTGTAGGATAAATGTATTGGTTTATTTGAACTAAATTATCTCTCCCTTTATATCGTTGTAGTTAGGGTAAGCACATAATCTTGTGTATTGCAACAAACTTTGAAAATGATGAATAATCTTTGACTTTGCCGATAGATCTTTTATTACTCCACTGCCATCTTCGACCGAGCTGGCGTTGGATATCCGGTGTACGCCACCATCGGAGTCGGGGTCATTAACACAATCTTCACCATGGTGTCTGTGAGTAGCTATGTAACATAGGTACCAGCTTAGAGACACGCAACAATGCCACATACAGGATGTAGAGAACACTGAGACTACAAGTCAATTAATGTTCACACACATCTGCCCACAAGGAAGGTCATACGCATATGGTAATGCAATGCAATGTATTTTTCTTCCACTAGGTGGCACTGGTAGACAGGGCTGGCAGGCGCACTTTGACCCTCGTCGGCCTTGGAGGGATGTGCTGTTGTGTGGTCGCCATGACTGTTGGTCTCAAATTACAGGTTTGTCAACTAATGGAACTTTTTTTTTGTCATTCAACCAATGCAACATTTTGGCATACCCTGTATTTTTGCCGTATTTTAACAGATTCAACACAATTTGTCATTTTAACACTAAACGGACGCATTGTTAACTGGAACGTTTAAGTGCATTCAGTTTAATGCAACTGCAGTATATTTTTATAATCATGGATCATATTTTTTGCAATAACTTCTATCTAGATAAGCTTTAGATTTCGTTCTATTGTAGTGGTTGTGGTCGGATTGTCTAGGGCTGCGGGTGTTTGAATCGACAAGGTTCTGGGTTCCAACACCAACGTCCAGAGTATATACATTTAGGTCCCAAGCAAGATACTTCTGGAAGAAGTATCAATCAAGCAAGATACCTAACCCCTACCTGCTCACTAAAGATGTGTATAAAAAATGAATGGAGTTGCTATGGTTAAAAGCATCTGATAAGTGATTAAATGGTAAAATAATAATATACTTTACTTGTGTATTCTCACTTGTTTACTCTTGTCATGTTTCTATTCAGAATGAGTACTCATGGATGAGCTACGTTTGCATGTCGGCCATCTTCCTCTTTGTGGCTTTCTTTGAAATCGGGCCCGGTCCGATCCCTTGGTTCATCGCGGCGGAGCTATTCAGCCAGGGGCCGCGACCAGCCGCAATCGCTCTCGCTGGCTGCTGCAACTGGACTTGCAACTTTACCATAGGCATGACCTTCCCTTACATACAGGTAAACTAACACTATCACATCGTCAACATCAGTGTTTCCCAACCTTGGTGTTAGGACCCTACTTGGGGTCCCTTGAAATGAATAGGTGGTTGCCATATATACAGAAAATATATTAAAAGATTGTTGAAGGGTTGATGCACCTTGTAAACGAATAGACTACCTAATTATTAGCCTTAAGCAAAGTACTTCATTAAGTCATTGATATTATGGGCAAATGTTGATAGGGATGAAGACAATTTGTGTGGGGAAGCAAATGCACAACGATTTAGAAAAAAATGGTAGTCCTTTTTTTTCTTTTTTTTCAGACTCAAGTTAGTGGCGTAGGATAGAATGTAAAATTGGCATGTCATCGTCGTGTTCATTCTGAGTTGTTTTCTTTTAGGCGTTGCTGGGGAGCTATGTATTCATCTTGTTCGCTGCACTGCTCTTTGTCTTCACGATTGTCACGTACCTGAAAGTCCCAGAGACAAAGGGTAAATCCTTCGAGGAGATTGCAGCCGTCTTCCAGAAGGGACTTAAAAAGGTCCCCACAAATACCAGGGCTGAGACGGAACTGGAACAACTCAAATCCGCTTCAGATGCCTAAAAGCAGTCATGAATGTGTTCATCATTGTGAGTGTTTGACATCCAGCTGAAAGGTTCGGGATTTTAACCTCAATGGGATGCCTGCAGTCTGCCTGTTGGCACTCCTGAGAAAGGTGCCTGAATTAATTTCAGTTATTTGCTTTGGATAAAACCCTCTGCTATATGACTTAATGGTAAATACATTCTCTTTATTCGTTGTCACTTTGTGGGAAATTTTCTCCTTAATGACAAAATGACATAATTACATATATTTATTGATATGTGGAGTTTTGTTTACATGAAAGATCCATTTGTATGAATGGATGACAAAAATACCTCTACAAAATGTCAACATCTTGTCAAACTTTAAAAATGACTAATTTTTTTTGGAATCAATACATCTACAAAATATGAAAGAGGAAGACATGTTTTTATAGAGTATTTTGTAAAAACATTTTTTTTTATTGTGCCTTTAAATTAAACAGCAATTGAAACCCAAAGTCGTCTAAACATGCACTTGATAATTCTTTATAATAAAGAGGACAAGTAATACTAGATACGCCAACTCGTCATGTGCGCGATTGTTCCGCGAGCATGCCTACATGCTAACGCCTCCGAGGCTGATGAACGAGCACGCCGAGTTTCAAGTCCCTGGGCAGCTTTGAAGCGGACTTGTGATTGAGTGAAAACAATTTGGCTGATTGTTTTTGTTTGATCGCGAGTTATTGCGCCCCCTGTCGCCAAAGGGGCACTTTACTTTTTGGAGGCCTGCTTAATCGGGGTTTCCATACATGAACCAACTTTGAAAACCCTGAGTTGTCGCCTTCGGAATGGTTGAAGTCAGCATTTTTTCCCCATTGACTTCCATTATAAAGAATTGCCTGCTGAGCACCTGCAACAGTGGTAATTTGAAATTGACCCTGTGACCCCATTTTGTTAGCTATCAAAACGAGGCTTTCCAAATGACCTAAGGGGGTGGTCCTTGATGGGCACACCAAATGTTAGGCCTCTGGGGTTCTCTGAAGCGGACTTAAGATTTGTTGAACAAGGCGGCTCATTTGCATAATCGTCTTTTTTTATATTTACATAACTAAGCCGTTTTTTGAAGAATCATAACAAAAATAATATTGGAAGGTCGGGCAGTATTAAGGAGTATGTGTTCCAAACCGTGGGTCATTTGGGCTTACGGTTCGGGTTTTACAATTTTTTCAAGGTTCTCCAAAACTTTCAAGGTACAGCAAAATCTATCCTGATGGACATTATGGGTGCCAATTGCAAAAAGATTCAGCATCTCAAATAAGGCCCAGATACCAAGTTTCAGAATTTTTTATGAAACGGGGCGCAGTACAAAGTCGTATAGGTTTGACCACGAGTTATAGCGCCCCCTGTGGTCACAGCGGGTGCAAACCTTTTAGAGACCTCTGTACATCCCGTCTACATATGCTCATTTAATTTGACATTTCTCAGGTGTTCAGGTTTGGAGTGGTTGATTTGAGCGTTTTTGCCCCATTCACTTTCCATGTTAAATATTAATATTATAAATGTCATTAATAAAAAAAGTGTGCATAATATCGAAAATCGTAGGAATAGCGCACTGTACCGATAAATGTGCAATTCTTTGCAATGGGCTACATTTTTATACCTGCAACCATAGACATCTAATACATAGACGCCGCATCGACTGGTACTGCCTACTGGTGCTGACGAGCCGTGGGGCCGCCATCTTGGACCGGTATACCGCTCCACTCAGTGTAATCTGTTTGGCAGGTGCAATGAACTGTCAGCGCATTTAATTAATCATACCTCACTGAATACCAAACTGATTTTCACGCGTTGTTTTTTTTGCTGCAAATGTCATACATGTAGCTATGATACAGGACACATGGCGTGTTTTAATATTCATTGTGGGCTTAACAGTAATAGAATATTCTGATATATGATATAAAGTGACCAGACGTCCGAGATCAAAACTGGGAAAAATAATCCCCGAAAACGGGGAAAAAACGGAGACATTTCCAGTTTGACTAGCAATCTGATTGAAAAACCTAATGTTGTGTCTTCAAAAACAAAACAGGGGCAGGTAGTTTTTACTGTATTTAGCCAGGGACAGGCAACCAAAAACGGGGACGTCCGGTCACCCTGTGATGTAGGCAATGATAGGTATTTTGCAAATCACACACTATAAATATGATAGAGAAGCAGAAACAGATAGGGGCAGTAAAGTCAGTTATTTTAATAAGTTGAAGAAACAATATATGATTAGGCTATATATAAATATATACATAGCCTATATAAACAATATATGAATACGTTAGATATCTATATATAAACACATGAACGTTTTTGTATGAGCTAAAACCCCTGAAAGAGGATTGTTTTTGCAGAGCTTCTTTCTCGTGCTCCCTTTCTGCAGTTCAAGAGAGGCGAGTTTGGCAATGTTGTGCAGCCTTATCTTGTGAAAGACAGACACAACCAATGACAACAAGTCAGAATGATGGTTGTCGATGCCAAACTGTCTCCTCAATGTGTTCCCCAAGCAGAAAAACATCCTCCGTTCCAATCTCCCCCCGGACGATGTGTGTGACTGTCGACACCGTAGGAGCTTACATTGTTGAAGCTCGGCGGATCACCCTCTCTGCAGCTCTCAGCACCTTACAATAATAATAATAATAATTCAAGCTCCTCTTTGAGCTCTTCATTAATGAGGTTATTTTCCCTCAAATCCCCCAAAAGACCCTTCACTGTGGTCTTTGCCCTCTTTTCTCTGGTCATGGCATTCTTCTTCTCAAGCTCCTGACTTTCCACTCTTGCCAAGGCTTCATTGAGTCTGGTCTTAAGAGCGGTAGGAGAAGCAGGCAAGGCATAGCCATGATCCTAGTAGAAAGAGGGATGAACATGGTTTGAGTAATGTTTCACTTTGACACCACTAGTTTATGGCCCACATTCTTTTTTGTGTTTTTATGTTTATTTGTGAGTGTGTTTAATATGAGTGGCAGCAAACAAGTGAGATTTGAATATGTCCAGGACCATTATGATATGATGTTTAAATTAGACATACTCACATCATTAGGCTGAGGTTGTGGGTGTGAGGTTGCCGTTTCTGGGGAATCCTGAGAGGCCGAGGACAGGCTTTCTTCAGCTCTTCTGGAGGTAGACGTAGCCCTGCCCTTTTCCAACTAAAATGAAGACGCATACTACGTTACATTTTTTTAATATATATATATAAAGGGATAAGTATCTCACCCTGCCCTGTGATTGATAATATAATATTTACATTTATGAATGCGAATAGCCTTATGATGATACACCTACTTTTTGGAGGTGAACCAGGAAGCTGAAGACGGATGGAATAACACCATCTCGGAGTCGGACAATCTGACCCGTCCTATCAAAATCGCCCTGCTTAAAATGTTGACAGCAAAGCACTGATGAATCACTTGCAGTGAATCCTTCTCTCCTCAAAGCCACTTCCCACTTCTTCCTCACATCTTTGTCCTTGGGAAACCTTCAAAAGCGTCAGTTGTAATCTAAGTCAGTGCTTATGGAATATGACTCAACACCGGCCAGCAGTAAACACAGCCTAGCTAGCTGGCTACGATTTCAGCACAGTAATCATTGCTCCTTCTCAACCCTCTGGTAATATTCCATTCACAAAATACAACCAATAGTACGGAAATGCTAAATCTTACTTGT
>OMKX01110653.1:0-18607 GCA_900302425.1 Brosme brosme
TACCAAGTAGAGAGAGAAAAATCTGCATTAAAGCGTCTTTTAGGCAAAGAGGCTGAAACAGACCACGGAGTGAAAACTACAGAAGTGCGCTACCCATTTTTTCTCTACGCCGTCTCCCCGTTCTGCTGCGCTGTGCGTCCCGCGACCGTCTCCATCACACAGCGGCTTTTCAAAATCCAACTCAGCCTGTATCATTTCCCGTGTGCGCTGCTTTTTCCCCACATCCAAGTAATGATCCTTATATCTTCGATCAAGTACTGTCACGATGCAGTACAGCGGTTCGGAATCTGCCTGGCTAAAACGAGTGTTCACAGCATCTAACCTTGCGTTCACACCAAAAGCTATAAAGCGTTTCGAGCGATAAACGCCCATTCACTTTCTATTAGACATGTGATGTGCGATAGGAGCGATAAAACGCTTGAGCGATAGCTTTAAAGCTGTAAAGCTGTAAATGAGAGTTGAAAACAGTTCAACTCTAAGCAAATGAGCTAGTAGCGTTTATAAAGGACATGTAATTTTTTTTTTTTTGCAATGGTGAAAAATTAAGCATAATGATGAAAAACAGCAAAAGCCACATTCGGTATTCGGTTTCGGCTTTCGGCCAACTGTTTCAGTATATTCGGTTTCGGTTTCGGACAAGAATTTTCATTTCGGTGCATCCCTAGTAATAACTACGATACACTAAATACAGCGATGCAATGCTTACAATTCGTGTAGTTTCCTTTTAATTTGATACAAGCTATTTAAATTCTGGCAAATGGTCTTTAACTCAGTAATTCTTTCCTGATCAGTATTTTTAACATTTATATTTCCTGGTCTGTTGATATTCTATGTACTCCCTAAGAAATCTTCCAAGCATTTCAAGAGGTGCTTTGACATGTACGGCAGCATGTAACCAAAACAATGGCCATGGCTGGTGCTGCCCACTAAGACCCAAAAGGAAAACCAACCGCGCGAGCAGAATAGATATCAGAGTAAGCAAGAAAATGCTCTGCAAGCACAAGAGCATAGACAGCAGTTGCGCGCACAGGGGCATCATTATTGCTCTTGCAAGCAGAGAAATGCTGCCCGTGAGTGCAGTAAAAGTGCGCAACGCGCAGTCATTTTTGCTCTCGAATTTTCGCAGTGATATGCCACCATAGGTTTTGTTGTGGTATAAAATACAAATGTCTAGCTTTTGGTTCATTGAATCTGAAACAGTTAAGCTTAGTGACAATAGAAGTGCAAAGCAAAACATTGCTGATTGTAGTTACCCATCGCAGGTCAAGTGGAAGAAGTCGGACGTTAAATTTGAAGACAGGTTCGACAAGTACCTTGATCCTTCCTTCTTCCAGCACAGAGTAAGTGTTTTTTTTTGTTATTTTTACACATGTGGCCATTTCTACCAAATTTGCTCCTATACTAATACATTTTTATTCTTGCTTGAAAATTGAGGACAGTAGTCTGGTTTGTCTGTAAGAATGTAATTTGTTTTTCCCCCAATTACTGTTGCTGCTATCCAACTGAACTCTTCCCCCAGCACTTTCTTATTGAATATCATGCACTGACCCTACTTTAGCTGATCTAGTGTGAAAAGTGTTTTTGATCGCTTATTGCCGGCTAAGAGACTTGGAAATACCAAACATTTATTTAATTTAGGAAGTAACTATGGTTTTAATAGTTTCAAGCGAAAAATAAAATGTTTTTCCAATTTTACATCTCTGCACGGCAGTTCTGGTGATACGATTTAGTGAAGGGAGTTTGAGAGGGTTTCCTTTAAGATTGTGCCTGTCTCTGCTTTCAGATTCACTGGTTCTCCATATTCAACTCCTTCATGATGGTCATCTTCTTGGTGGGCTTGGTGTCCATGATTCTGATGAGAACGCTGAGGAAGGATTACGCCAGATACAGCAAAGAAGAGGAAATGGATGACATGGTAAACATACTTGTCAGTCTGCGCTTTTAATTCATTTTTTTAATGCAGTTATTTGTCAATTCCATCCCCAAAAAACACAAAATGCTTTGGTTTAATATTTCCTGATTGAGCTAAGGCACTCGAAGGCCCTTACAGTAATTGCTACATTATAATAAGGAACTACTTTATGTTTTAGTAGTACGTCTGTTGCAGATGTTCATTGATCTGTATGTGTTGTGTTAAAGTTTGATTCCATGACAGTATCATAAAAGTCAATTCCCTTCCCCAGCTTTTTTATTAATAATGCAGTTGGAAACACAAAGGGAAGGGTAAGGGGCCGATGGGGGAGCCAAAGGAAAGCCACTTGGCAAAACAAAACTACTAAGGAGCTTGTATTCTCGAAAAAAGTAACAACCCTGACTAGACTAGCTAGCAACAATAATACGAAACCTAAACGGGTGGCATCCACCTCTTACCTAGTGTTTCTAGACGATTGTAATCTACGTGTGTGGGCAGTGTAAAGGGTACCCCAAGCTTACCTAGGGAGGACAACATGAAGAGCAGGTTTCGCACGGCTAAACAGACAATCACATTGGATGCACCTTCAACACGTAGCTTAGGCAAACAAAGTCCAGAGAGGGAGAGACTTCCTGGGATGTGGAGTTTTATAACGTAGCAGAGTGCGATTGGAGGTCAGACCGTCCAATCAGTAACAAAGGAGGGGTGTTACCTGGGAAGATAAAGGAAAAATGAGAGACACACCCACAAGTGCCACTGGCAAAGCATGGGACATAACACTCGCACACACTCGCGTCTTGAGTCTTTCTTCTCCATGAGTGACTGACGACAGTGAACATTACAAATGAACCATCCATGCTTTATCATGGAAACCCATGAGCTCTTGAAAGGGCTTTAGTGGGTTGTCCTTGTGGCAAATGGAATCATGCCGTAGTTTGTTTGGTTCATGTGTAGCCTATTTTGTAGTAGTCAACCACATGTGAACAGGCACCTTCATCCTGTTCCCCATCAGAGAAGATGTTTGGGAAGTGCTGTTCTGAATGTTGCGTTCCGCTCTGCATGGTTTCAGGACCGCGACCTGGGCGACGAGTACGGCTGGAAGCAGGTCCACGGGGACGTGTTCCGGCCCTCCAGCCACCCCATGCTCTTCTCCTCCCTCATTGGCTCCGGCTGCCAGATCTTCTCCGTGTCGTTCATCGTCATCATCGTTGCCATGATCGAGGACCTGTACACAGAGTGAGTGCATGGAGGGGCACGGACTCTCAGGAATGCATAGTGTTGGTCCGTTTGCCATAAAGTTTGTTATTCTCGAGTCACCTATTCTGACACGTTTAAGGGCTGTTTTGGAGTTTGGATGTAAAACGGTTGCTCAAAAGCAGAAAGTTAAGCCACCTTTCTATAATATCTGACACTGATTTTTATCTTCATTTTTATTATACATTGGTTGGCCACTTGATATTTGTCTGGCAAAAAAAACTGTCAAAATGTGAACCGCTTACAAGTTGCACAGTGATTACACCAGGAGGTGATGTGGGCTTGGATGCAGACCTATGCTCATGTCCTGTCTCTCTGTAGGAGAGGATCCATGCTGAGCACAGCCATTTTCGTGTACGCTGCCACATCTCCCGTCAATGGCTACTTTGGGGGAAGTCTGTATGCAAAACAAGGAGGTAGGTCCCAACCCTTCTCTCTTCTTCCTGAACTCTTCTCACTACTTCTCCTGGTTTCACCAAGCCATTCATTCTCTACCAAATTAATTAGGACATTTTGTGCTTATGATGTCCCTTATATCAAATGGTTGCTATTGATTTCTGGTAACTCAGGCAGGAGATGGATTAAGCAGATGTTTATCGGGGCCTTCCTGATCCCAGCGATGGTCTGTGGCACTGCCTTCTTCATCAACTTCATCGCCATGTACTACCATGCATCCAGAGCCATCCCCTTCGGCACCATGGTGAGTTCTCTTCTGTGATTTAGAAACCTGGCACCGACATCACTCTAGGAATGATGAACCTGAGGCAGAACTACATCTCGAGCGTGAATGTAACATGTCCTGTTTGTTTATCTCTTTGTAGGTTGCCGTCTGCTGCATCTGCTTTTTCGTCATTTTGCCACTAAACCTTGTGGGAACCATTTTGGGGAGGAATCTGTCTGGCCAGCCTAACTTCCCCTGCCGAGTTAACGCTGTGCCGAGACCGATCCCTGAGAAGAAATGGTAAGTGAGGCTTGAATGTAGTCTTGTGAATTAACATCTTTCCACCTGCGGCCCCGGTATCCATGCACACTTCTGCCGTGGTCAGAGAGGCGTGTCACATTTAGTGATTTGTTTTTGTGTGCGAGTGAATCCGACTTGTATGTGTGGTATGCAGTGCATTTTATGTCTATAGAAGGAATTATTTTGGAGTGAGGCGTGTTCATACCAGTTTTGCATGGCAAACCTACATTCCTTGCACTGTAATATGTAAAACCAGAACTGACCAGGTTTCAAGTTTTAAAAAAAAGTGCTGGTATTGGCTATCACAGTGAAATATTAGACATGAAGAACAATAAAACAACAAACATATTATACCTTGAGCAGGCCTTTTCGCTTAACTTTGGCAGGCACAGGAGAAATGGTAGATGATTGTTTGGGCTGTATTTGTCTTTGGTTGAATGTTTGACATGCGTATACAAATAGTATCTGTATCTAGTATCTCTGTCCAAATGATCGTGAAGTACTCTCATGAGAGATTTTATTCATTTTCTCGTTGCACTAGAGTCAAATTATGTGATTAATTACATTGTAATCTCCTAGGTTCATGGAACCAGCGGTCATTGTCTGCCTTGGAGGAATCCTGCCGTTCGGCTCCATTTTCATTGAAATGTAAGCTTTGTATGTGTGTTCTGTGTAGCAGACAAGTGTGTGTGTCTGTGGGTCTGTTTGTCTGTGTGTAATGAAATCTCCCGTACTCCCCTGTTCACCTCCTTTGATTTTTTTCTCTCTAGGTATTTTATCTTCACATCTTTTTGGGCCTACAAGATCTACTACGTCTATGGCTTCATGATGCTGGTGCTGGTGATTCTCTGCATCGTCACGGTCTGCGTCACCATCGTGTGCACCTACTTCCTGCTCAACGCTGAGGACTACAGATGGTGAGGAACAACGATGGCAAATAAGTTTGCTTGATTTATTTAAAAACAATTGAAATTGCATGCAGATGAATTCCTCTGTCAATCCCTGGTTGGGCTGTTTCATGTCCCCTGGAGAACTCATCGGATTAATTATTCAAACCCTTTAATCCCCCCCCCCTTCCCCTGTGTCTCTCCCTAGGCAATGGACCAGCTTCCTCTCCGCAGCATCTACCGCTGTATACGTTTACATGTACTCCTTTTACTACTACTTCTTCAAAACAAAGTGAGTCACCCCGGACAATTTCAATATCTTCATGGAGATTGCTAGCCTGGCACCGCCCGCCTGCGTACTTCCGCTCAATTTTCATTTTCCTTCAGTACTACATCTGGGTTTGCATATTCACGGGTTTTCTCCTTTGGCGGTCCAATCAGCGAACAGAGGGAGTGGCTGAGAATAATGACGTTGAGGTCGTGCGGCAGTTTGAGTTGTAGTCAGAAGACCATGGAGAAAGATGCGAGCGAAGCTCTTCGGTCTGTTGTGGCAACGCTGCCGAATATCGCGAAATGAAAGCAGGAGCAAGAACAAGCTTTGCTGAGTTTTGTTGGTGGCCGTGATGTTGTGGCGCTTCTCCCCACGGGGTTCGGGAAAAGTTAGATTTTCCAGCTGGCTCCTTTAGTGGTAGAGGAGTTGGCTAAGGCGAACGCTAGCGATTGGTTATGACAGATCCAGAGTGGCACTGGACAGATCCAATCATTTTAAACTTCAACAGACACCCGCCTTCAAGTGAGTTAACGTTAGTCAATGGAGTGGGGCCAGACCTTATCTGCAGCGCAAATGAAGCATGAGCTCGCGAGATTTGTCTGGTTCCCAGGCTAGGAGATTGCAGTACATAGAAAAGTCGACTAGCCGGTTAAAGGTTGTTTTTTATTCTGAGAAAAGCATTTCTGGCGATTGTATAAATCATGCACTATTGCTAGAAATATGCATTTAAGAATTAGACCATGCTTTTTTTTTTCATAGTTTTTTCGCTGTACAGGATCTTTTTACTGTTTTGAATCATTCTATTCCTTTTTTAGATTCGTTTTTGGTGCTTGGGATCGGGCTGGTGGCGCTGTTACATCCTGCCTGAATTTGCATGAAGTCTCCTCCTAACTTTGTGCTCATCATACTTTGCTTTGTTCCGCGCTGTTTGATTTTCTCTCTGAGCGTCTCTAAACCTGACACACCAAGGTGTTTGTTTTTTTGCTGTTTTTTGTGGATGAACCTTAAAGAGGTCCAGAAAAGCCTGCTGGAACGGCGTCTCCTCTGTTCTCATTTTACATATAATTTCATAAACTTTCAGAAGACTCAAAATAATAAGACCAGGCTTTTAATAGGCCTAATTAACCAATGTTAAACAACGTGTAGGATCACAAAACATCCAATCATTAATTTAATGATTTAATCTAATCTGGTTCACAATTCTAGACTGCGCTCTTCACACGCCACACGCAGTGACGTGCGCTGCCGTTCGCAATCAGTTGGTCTTTCAATGACCACATTTAAATACCTGTTGTAATTAGAGGCCTATAGAAAAAAGAAAGATGTATGAACGAGCTCGCACTCCCACTGAAGGACAGAATTGTTTCACAGTAAAAAATCCGTGATCCCCTGGATTATATTTATTTCTTGACTGCGTATGAGCAAATGCTCATGTAAACGGGTTGCTCACTCAGTAAGCGAATCAATATAATTAATGACGAGAGAAAAAAAGAACCGCGATCATTGTTATGTCTCTTGACAGATGATCTATTTCGGATGATCTTTTTAGGTTTGAACTTTCATGGCTAATATATAGGCCTAACGGTTTTGCCCCCCCTACCTTACAGTTCAACTGGTGTGATGTGCATCCCATTTGCTACATTAGAACCCATTGCAATAATGCAAAATCCCCTAATTTAAGTTTGTTATTTAAAAATCGGACATTAACCGCTCTTATTATAAACACTGTTTTTCCGACATGTTTGGCCTCTTCGATTGTAAGGTGCTCAATTTCGACCGATTTCTAGGCTTTTTCTTTTTTTCCGACTAGTCGTAGCATTACTTAGTCGTATGGAACATCCCGACTATATACTATTCAAAACTACTTTATAATTTGATATTTGATTTGACTGTTTCAGAATGTACGGGCTTTTCCAGACATCCTTCTACTTTGGCTACATGGCTGTGTTCAGCACTGCCCTTGGAATCATGTGTGGTGAGTGGCTGGGACATCCAAGGATTTTCCAGGAATAGTAAAGTCCTTGACCCTCTATGTACTAATCACAAGGATTTCTGTGGTCAATCCAGGGTTTATCAAAAAGTTGAATCGATATTGATGTAGTTCTGTCAATCTTTTTGATTTGGCACGGGAGTATCTAAAGTTACCATCCACTAATGATAAAGGGCTTGAAAATTGCTGAGATTATAGGAATAACGAGGCTATTTGAAAAGACAGAATACTGCATCTCCATAATTAGGTTGGGGAGGTTTCACGTTAAGTTCTTTGATTTTATATTCTGCATAGCCTCTGGACGACATTCACTGAGGGATCACTCTTCTTGCAGGTGCCGTTGGCTACGTTGGAACAAGTGCCTTCGTGAGGAAGATCTACACAAATGTGAAAATCGATTAGGACTGGGAGATCTGACCAAGGGCATATTCTGACCAAGGCGGCGGGCACAAGTCATTCTTTTTTTTTCCCCCTTTCTTTTTGCAAAGAGATTGCATAATCTCACTTTGTACAATGTCTTTTTTCCCCAAATGTCTTCTTTCCAGAATGAGTTTCAATGCCGCAACACCAAGTGAACACGAGCAAATCCGTGGCAAGACGTGAAACATTGGTTCTGTTTTTAATCAAACGATTTCAAACAAATGTTGGGGCAGATGTTTACGGATATGGTGATTTCTCCTTCCAATCCAGTCCCTCCTGAGACCTGAGAACATAGATCTTTATTATTGATGGATTAGTCTCGCTCTCTTCAGTGAAGAGGCCTAAGTGTATTGAAAGCCTTTATTCTATTGTACTAGAATATTGGAGTGGGGTTTGTGTCTGTGCTCGGACTTGATGCTATTTTGTATTACTGAGTCACACTGAATATGGTTACTATTGTTTTTTCGGTCTCTTCATGCTTTTACTGTAAACGACGTGGTCGCTGGAGTACATGCGAAGGTTGATAAAAATGTTACACCCACAGCAGAAAAACGCCATGCATTCAACCACAAGGAGCTCTCGTAACCGTCCCAACACACCCTTCATTTTTTTGACAATTCAGATTCCCTGTTTCAATATTTCATCCGTTTTGAGGGAAGTTATTTTAGTCCTGCTGTAGTTTACCATCTGCTCAAAACAAATGAAATAAACAAGTTGAACTGACTGACAGTTGAGGTATAGTTCAAGGCAGATTGTTTGAAATGGATGTTTTGATGTAGTTCCATTTCCCCTATTTAGTCAGTTTTCTTAATGTTTGGGTTTGAATGAAGTCTACTTGTAAAGATAATATATGGATAGGTGGGAAAAGTGTATATAACCATAATGTACCTTTTTAGATGTAGATCCCAAATGTATTTTCGTTGTACAGATTTACTACAGGGTTTTCTTTTTCTTTTTTAAATGAATCATTCTGTTCTGGACAGTTCCTTTTTTAGTTTAGTTGTTGGTGCTTGGGATCGGGCTGGTGGCGCTGTTACATCCTGCCTGAAATTGCATGAAGTTTCCACCTAACGATGTGCTCATCATACTCTTTGTTCCGCGCTGTTTGGTTTTCTCTGAGCATCTCTAACCTGAGACAGCTATGCGTTTGGGGTTTGTTATTTTGGAGGATGAACTGTATAAAGAGGTTCGGAAAAGCCTGCAGTAAGGGCGTCTCCTCTGTTTGCGTTTTACGTATAATTTTATAAGCTTTAAGAAGACTCTCAAACCTCTGGTAAGCCACCCCACACACGTTTCGTTGCCTAACCCAAAAACATCTTTGTGAATGTCCAAAGGACCGGGAGCAGTAGTCTGTCTCTCTCCTGTAAACATATTGTACAGAGTGAAATTAATGTACACTTGATGTTTTCATTACCAGATGCAGAGTGTTTCAAATGCGTCCCAACTGTAAATACAGTATGTACCTTACATGTATGAAAATTGATAATGCCTTTGTTGATTTTTTTATTTAACATCCCCCTCTTCACTTAAGTTGATTTTTATTTTTGGCACCTCGTTGTGTACCAATGTCTTTTAAGACATTTCAAATCTGCATATTAACTTGCTGTAAAAACAAAATAAACATGTTTATGTACAGGGGTTATGTAAGTGTGGCTTTGTAACTGACCTGTAAACTGATGGGCAATGACAGGCATCTCACATTACACTTATATATTTATTACTGAATTGAGCATGAAATATGGACAACCGTAACTTGAACTCTTACACATGGTACATAATGGTATTTCTAGATGTGGTGGATATGCCAATTTAGTAAACTTGACACATTTATTTAGTTGACTTGCTCAAAGTACTCCTTCGACCCTTCAGGAGTAGGCTTGATCTGCAATGGAAAATAAACAGTTTCACTTGTTTGAGCATCTCATAGATTAAGGGGTTCATAGATTTGAGTTCTATGACATTACAGGGACATTAACTTGATAGCGTATTACAGAACCAATATATATTATTTTTTTTGCATCAAATGCAAGAAGACATGAAAGAAAAATAGAAATCTAAAAAGTAAAACGAAATTGGTGTCTTAAGGAATTATTAACACTAAGCATTGCTAATGGTGACCCTGGCATGATATACTAAGAGGCTCTATGAGTTGTAAAAGGGGCGAGTATCGTCCACATTTACTTGGATGGGAATCTATTCACGAGGATGGTGCTCACCGTTGGAGACTCTGGAGTCCAGCTGGCTGGACAGACCTCTCCGTGCGTCTCCACAAACTGGAAGGCCTTCACCAGACGCAGGGTCTCCTCGACGGAGCGACCCACTGCCAGGTCGTTCACACTCATGTGCTTCACCACTCCCTGGGGGTCGATGAGGAACAAGCCCCTGAAGGAACACAGTACTACTATTAACATTGATATGAATCAAATATATATATAATTTTTTTGACATTGGCAAATGAATGTCATTAAAATATATTAAATATGTATATTAAATTAAAAAAAATCTCGTAAAACTCCTGCAGACCACTTCTGGAACCATAATAAAATGATCACTTTCACCCCCTCAAAACTTTAGTGAGATAGTACATATTCCAAAATGTATGTTAAAATGTGATAACATGAAAATAATGTCAATTCACTCAACAGCATGAATACATTTGTTTGATCTCAAAAGATCCCCTTGTGACGAGGCTGTAGCAGGGACATGCCTTAGTGCGATACCGGGACCCTCCAGTAGTACGCCGTAATCCCGGGAAATCTGCTTGGTGAGGTCAGCGAGGAGAGGGATGTGGAGCTTACCCAAACCCCCAGCCTAATATGGATGAAAGGGTTAGACAAGAGACCTACTCAAAAGAAAGAATTGATATAACCAATCAAAGTGATTGATGACTGTTTGCATCATTAGTAGAGGAGCGCACTGCAAGTCCACACACACCTTAAGTAAATGTGTCAGTTATTCAGTGAATATTGAGTCAGCGTACCTTGCGTGGAGTGTTCATCCACGCCAAATGGCTGAAGTGAGAGTCCACAGACACGCCCACAACTTCACAGTTTATGTCGTGGAACTCACTCGCCTTGTCACTGAACGCGATGATCTCAGTCGGGCATACAAAAGTGCTGCAAAGTCGAATAAAAAAGATGTTTGAACTTGAGACTCCCTGTGTCATATATATTACCATAGCATTAAAGAGCTCCTGTAATAAGATCACCATAGCATTAAATGATAAGCCCTGTTTAATGAGCAATTCAAAAATTGCATATGCATTGTGATTGAGACCTACTCACTGTGTAACATTAGATAATCTACAATGATGCGATGAGGGCATATATGAGAGGCAAGTCCTACTACTCACAAATCCAGTGGGTAGAAGAAGAGGACAAGGTATTTGCCCTTGAAGTCATCAAGGCTCATCTCCTTGAATTCTCCATTGTGGACGGCTGTGCCTTTAAATGCCGGTGCAGGATGAGTGACCGCCGCAGCAAATCTGGCTGTGCCTGAGTGTGCCAGTTAAAGTGAACATTTATTAAACTTTTTCAACCATCAGCTCTTGTTCCTTCCGGTTACTGTTCCAAAATTTGAGTTTAGCTCGTCAGTAAAGAACACATTGAAAGCAAAGTTCAGAAAGTGTTCAGAAATACAGTGAGTAGACCAATGAAATGTATTGGACCAAATTCTTAAAAACAACAATATTCCAAATTCCAAATATAACTCACTATTAGGCCAAAATATCAACTTCTTGAGCAGAAATGTATCAAAACAATGAAGGTGAGCTTGGACTGAACATGATACATACTGGTTGAGAAACAGTCTCTCTGGAGGGCAGTGCAGTTGACAGTTCTGGAGAGCCCATGAGGACAGGACGCGGAGACTCGGAGTCCTCCAGCCGCGAGCCTTGCCTACACAAGACACGGATCCTAGTTCACTAACAAATTCTTGTTTTGAAATTGGAAAATCAAATTCCCAGTGAAGATATTATGATATACATTGCCACTGCCATTCAAAAGTATATCATTCAATTAATCTAACAAACAAACTTCTCAATGACTTCTACACTTGCAGGGTATGACATCAGTCATGAGCGTCTCCAATTAAAGTGCGCAGCAAGCGCCTGGACATGAGTATAATTCATTAAAATTTTTGTCGCATCAAACCGAACGACTGACCCTATTTGTCAGTCAAATATAAATATTTCTTAACAGCAAACATCGACAACAAGTCTTAATGAAATCGTATCTACACTTACAGAGGTCTTCAACAGTCTTCCAACGATGGCTGCCATTTTGGATTATGACAGTGGTTGCAGTCGGTGTGCTCAGTAGGTTTTTACGTCCAAGATCTGCGCATGTTGTCTACAACATATTCCAATGCAAAATCGATATGTTATTTAAATTTTAACAAATTTATGATTTGTTAAAATCATATTTTATAAAAAGGTATGTTTTAAAACATTTGCACGGCATGGGAGTCGAATATATATAATGGCAATGTATGCGCAAAGGTGGCGCAGAATGACGCTACACGGCAACATATGAACATGCCCGTCCCACAAGGCGGAAAGGATTTTGTAAATACAATTTGACCTCAAAGCATGGGAGAATCTTCTTGCCACAATATCTCATAGTATTGTACACTTAATAACATTCACGTAAATAATCTGCTATAAACGGGTTGAAATGGATCCCAACCTGCAGTACTGGAAAAGTGAGGGACAGGTAATAGTGTGCATAGCAAAGTACTGCATCCCATAGAGCATGCACTGAGCATCATTCATTGATTTCATAACGATATGGGATGCTTCAGTGAGGCTCCCTTGTCTTTATCAATCATCATATCACCCTGTCAATCACACTGTCAATATTGGTTCTGATATTCCTTTAAAATTTATGTTTGAACACTTTTTCAGAGGTTCCTTAGTCGACTTAAAATATGGACTAATCTCCTTGATCCAAGTTCCTTGCTCTCCTCAAATGTAAGTAGCAGACGTTTTAATGACCGTAGTGTGTGATCACTGAAGTCTAGGTCTTCTCTAATGTTTTATTTCGCTTAGGCTGAAATAAAGAATGCCCGTGTCACTGTTGGCAGTGTTGAGAAAATGAATGAAAAGGTAAGGAAAATGTTCAACCCCCATCATATAAATACATCATAGTTAAATACAACATGTATGCTGAATATTGTAATTATGTCCTCTGATAGGATGGAAGTGCGTGGACCTTATCTCTTGTAAGTGGAATGACAACACTGTGAAGTAAGAATATTATGTGTATATAGCATTCAAGTGATGAAGACATGATATTACCAACATATCTACCTTGTCCTATTGGTATTAAGAAAAAAACTAAAATTAATACAATAAGGTTGATTTACAGTCCAGAGGAGGGGATTCTATGTGAAAAACTAAATTTCCAAATGGCCCAAAACATTTCCATGAATTGCCAGATACGGTCTTTGCATGAATTAGGAGGACAGTGAAAACAACAATGATGCCTTTTTCCATTCATTACTTGATAAATGCTGATTATTATGGCCAGATTTGCAGTTGGAAATAAGCGTTACTTCACTCACTTAGAGGAAAATCTCAAACGAGTGAGAGTGAATAACATTGCTAGCCTGTATCCAAGCATGAGAAAGGGATTGTTGTGGATGAATGTATTAATAATGGGACCTCAACCCTCTCTCCTGGTAAGACATTCAGTAAACTGTCTAGTTTGTTTCTCCAACAGTCCTCTGTTCATGCTGACTCTGGGGCTGTGCTTCCATTTGTATTCCGACCTCCAGGTAGAATTATTACCATTGGGTCTTGAATCCGATTTTTTGTTGTATGATTTAGACAAAAACCTGACTTCCGTAACTAATTTGTATCACATTAACTGAGATCAGCCTACCTAATATAAAATCGAAATAATTCCAACTATCTATTTTAACTCCTTCGGAAACTTTACATGATCTTTTCATTTTGTGCTGGTACCAATGCTATTTTAACTATCTTTTTTCAAATTGTTTTCTAGCATTATTGCCTGTATCGGCTCCTTTGGTAAGTTTGTATGCATAAAGTGTATGTTAATAATGCCGAATCTATATTACAGTATTATATTATTCGAATCA
Organism: Brosme brosme; assembly: GCA_900302425.1. NCBI lineage: Eukaryota > Metazoa > Chordata > Actinopteri > Gadiformes > Lotidae > Brosme > Brosme brosme. The sequence goes on from OMKX01110653.1 coordinate 13,798, forward strand.
AAATGTGTATTTTTCATTTTTTTTTATAAGTTTACATAGATGGGTAGTACTGCAAAAGAGGATTTGATGCTCAGCAAGCCTAGCCCTTAAGTCAATATAACATTTGAATGTTTAATCACTTTTTCCTAGGTCGTTGCCAGCTTGCTGCCCCACAGCAGTGTCAAATCTGCTCTTTTTTGTCAGGTAATAATCCCATTTAACCAAAAAAGAATCCACACCGCAGTATGTTCCTCAGATGATTCTAAAAAAATACCTCTTCTACAGTTTATGTTGCAGAGTTACATGGCTGGATTTAACCATGCCAACAGAAATTCTTCTTCAGAAAAGGTAATCTCACCTTTTTTATAAGCTATGGTACAGTTTTGTTACTGATTTATGCCAAAATATGAATATATTCAAACATTAGACAGAATTGTATGCTTAATACAGGTCTACACCATGTGTAGGCGGTAAAGACCTGTGTGACATCTGCAAAGTGACAATGGTGTCTGCCCTCTATGTGATAAACCCCACTGTGAGCCAGCCCATTTGACAGTTGCATTATTTGAGGAATTGCACGAGATAGGCCTACTCAGCAAATCTCCTGTGGGTTGGCTTTGCATTATCTGCATTATATTTCATTATCTCTCACCGGCAGGCCAAGAAGATGTCTTTGAAACAGGCTATTTTGATCGCAGGGTCGGTTTCCTACACAACATGTGCAGGGGTGGGTACTGCTTGTTTTCGTGAAGACATTGCATTTTATCATCAATCATACTTCATATATTGTTTTCCCAAAGCAATATGATATCCCACACAGATGCTGTACTTATTTGTTCTATATTGCACAGATTAATGTGAGAAATAAATGAAATCAAAATGTCTTCATTATTCAGGCACTTCCATTCATGTTAATCCAAAGATTTGCCATCGGGAGTCAACCCTTACTGTTCTTCTTCAGGTCGATAGTGCCGGTTCCTCTCTCAGGCAGGTCATTTGTTTTTAAACCATCTACTGTTGCATGAAGCTCAAACTTAGACCAATTGTCAACTGCATTCTTTTAAATGAAACTGTCTCACAGTAAGTTGTGAAACATTCCGCAGCTGCCCTGGCGTTCTTCAGCGTGTTGACTGTCAGGAGTGAAGAGTCGGATAATGGAATCCAGGTGTTTGATTCCAACGGCAATTCTGTTGGAATCTCTCGAGCAGCTGGAGACAAAGTAAGAGTAGACTATAGATTCCAACCCCCTCCCTCCCGTTTCAAATAAGTAATGAAGTGCATTTAACATGCTTTTGACTTTGTGCATTCAGGCTGTATGGGACACTGCGTGGTCAAGAGCAGCCCTGATGGGTACATCTGCTGCTGTTCCTAACCTTCTGGTGTTCCTCTTGGGGAAGTAAGTCATTCCTCCCTATGGTGGCAGTGCCATTCCATTCTGTTTGGACACAGTTGACCTGTGAAGCACACCTAATGCTACAGAACATTTCTCCTCACCTATGCTTCATGACTTGGAGTAGGGATAAATAAGATTCCTCTGTGAAGACGTTGATAAAAAGGTATTAAAAACACAATTCCAGCTAAGCAGAGTGTTGATTACAGGACGAGATTGTTCCACAAGAACTCCATGCTAAAAGCACCTCTTCGCCATGTGAGCACTGCAATTGTCTTCGGAATTATGATTCCACTGTCCTTCAGCATCTTCCCCCAGCTGGGAATGGTAAGGCTTCATCTTCTCTCTCACTTCGATACTCCACAAGGGGTCAGAAACACCACGCCATCTAATGTCCTCCCTCTTCTTCAGATTAAAAAGGAAAAGTTGGAGAAAGAGCTGCAGGCGGCCGCAGTCGATGGCAAGCTGTTCTACCACAGGGGGCTCTGAGGAGGCTGTGAACCCCCGGGGTTTTACCCATTGACTCCAGATAACCTTGCACACAAAGACATTGAAACTGTCAGTCCCATTATCATTCTGTTTTATCGCTTCCTGTCCAGGAGTATTGGATGCTGTTGGATTTTAAAACAACAAATGTAAGGCTAATATCTTGGAGAGACAAGAAGAATAGATATCACAGCCTAGGCAATTATTGTGCTTCTTAGTTTAAATTAAACAAATGTTTGTATTAAAACCCACTCATTGTTTTGATAATAAATGTATTTAATGGATGGAGTGCAATTTTTAAGAAACAATTCATGAAAATACATTTGTTTCCAAATGTAAATGTCTTATAACTACATATTATTGCACAGCACAGGCTAATATAAAAAATATTTCGACACAAAAATACACTTTTGGGCATATGGATCTTCAAAGTAAAAATGATTATGCAGAAATTCCAACAAAAAGGATTTGTCCATCACTGGGTTCTTTTAGCATACATTACAGTACAGTCATATAAAGTCAGGCCTCAACCAAAAGGACAATTGTGATTGGGAAGGAAAATACATTATATTGCCTCTACTTGGGTGGAACTAAAGTTATTAGTAAATACAGAAGATTGAAAACAAATTTTCACAACTAAAATATGACCACTAATAGCATTTAATCCCACTCAAGTTGTTGACACTGGTTATAAGCCTTGGCGCAAACAATCCCTAGATAGGGAGAAAGTCCCATCACGTGATAGAGTATGTTGGCTGGTAGTCGGAGGTCATATTCTTAAGAGTCTCTCAGCGGCCGCCAAGTGAAACAGGAAGTTCTCTGTGGCTGGGGGGAAGTGATGTTTCCTCAAACCTTCCACCGTTATTTTGGAATTTTCACACTCGTCCGCCAGGGCCATCAAGTTAGCAAGTACCTCTTTTGTCTTCAAAGAAATGTCCTATGAATTACAAATGGAAAATAAAAATACAAGTTGAGAAAGGTATGAGAAATGCTACAAAATGGAAATGATGCACCACTTCAGGGTTGTGCAGACTAAAACAAACAAGAGCTCTGCTTTTTTTCTTTGAGAATTGCCAATTTAACTTAACTACACAAAACTAAAAATGTATCTATCTTATGATCCTGCTTGATCCATGACAGTTAAATAATTAGATGAATGCAGATGGCCGTCCATTTTCAAATAATAAAATGTCATGTTAATGCAGGCCGTGGAACAGTGGAATCCACAGGTGAACTCTTATGACTTCATGGTTAGTGTCTTTTTTGTTCAACATGACATTAACTAAAAACAACAGCGATTGCACAGACGGCCATCCACGCACGCAGCAATTACATGTCTGGCTGTTATTTCAAGTTTGATATTCTCAGCACATTCTTACCTTGATTACCTGAGCGTCTGTTCGGTCAGCATCTTCTGCTGATTGGACAATAAGCTGGCCGATGTCTTTATGTACCTTCCCCATAGCCATGGCCTCTGTGGCATTAGAATGGAACAATGGAAGAGCACCGTTTTAAACACTGGTTTACTTGAAGATTCGAAGTGTTAAACTCACAACATTACATTTGAATGGATGTACAACAAACCTTTGGCGGTGGGAGACACTGTTATTGTGCTGTCTGGGAGGTTCACATACACATCAAATAGATCTGCCTTGTTGCCGACCTCTGGGTTGGTGAACCCTGCCACATATCCTAGAGAACACACATGTTGGTTTGAAAATAACAGTCTTTAAGTCAGTCTTTAAGGAGGAAAAGACAAGCAGACGGCCCTTTTTCATCTCCAATGAAACCACCCAAATACTTGAGTTACAGTAGTTAATGTTTTTGTCAAGGTCACTTTCCTCATCTCAATGCCTGAGTGGCACACTAAAAACATGTCCGTGCCTGTTTCATTGGGGATGTTGGCAAGAAAAAACACCCCCACAATCATTTATTTTTCCATCACCTTTTCCCCACTTGAAGAAATACATGATCATGCATTGTTTTATGCTTGAAACAAGTCATGTGATTTGTGATTTATATTTTATAGTGTATGCATGAACATGTTGGCACGCGACAATATCAAATGAATGAAGTCCCTCGAAAGTAGATCATTAAAATTGCCCTTCATATATATGTTTTGTTTAGTAATGATTAAATGATGAGTAAAACTTGGCAAAACCACATCAGAACCTTGTGGATGGATGACAAAGCAAATAGAATATAGTCACAACAGCCACACTAGACTACATGTTTAGTTATCACTCCCTCAACACATGGACACAGCACTTTGCATGACCTTTCGTTAGAAGCTGTGGAAATTGGCAATGTGGCAGCAACAGGAATAATGAGACCGCCTCTTTAAATGTTTTTGCCGTTTGGCACTGGGCTCCAAGCCAGGTGATGTCATACACTTTGACAGACTTTAGGATATTGTACACATTCATGTAATGGGTGGGAAGTATGATCAAACGCCTGCACTGAATCCATCAGGTCCTCATTCTCTGCCGGTTAAACTGCTGTCCTGGAGCCTTCTGTTTGTCTTTGGCCACTCGTTGATACAATAATAAAACCCTGACATTCATTTCATGGTTATTGTTAAAATATTTGACTGGCAGTCATATTGATGGCTGGCATGAGGTCCTGGCAAAAGCCAGCTTGAAAATGGGGGTAAAAAAAAGAAAATTTCTCCTTCAAAACTGATTTACACAATATTTGACTTTACAAAGAGATATTTTAAAACATGAAAATAATTTGTAGCCTAAGATTTTTTTTTTAATCTATTATTTGATATGATGTGCACCTCAAAAACATTGACCCACCACAAGCCAAGGTGGGGCAGCTGCAATACCAAGTTGACGCCCCTGTCTGTGGGCTTCCTCACCTGGGCACTTCCTAAGGTCGTCCAGCTCAACCTCTGTCAGGTGCACGTAGGGATGCAGGATGGACCAGTCTTTCCTATGCCATGTAAAGGCA
>OMKX01110684.1:0-10597 GCA_900302425.1 Brosme brosme
GTATGTAATATTCTTATGTTGTAGCTGTTAAATGACGGGACCGATTTAACATGACGGGTACTTTATTCGAGCGTCCATTTCCTTGTGACACACAAAACGATACATCTCGCGCCTCACCCTTCACATATGCAAATGAGGTGTCATCTGACCAATCACAGTAACCCATCTATCTGTAGGGTATTACATCTCCCTTCTTTTGTAATAAACAATGAACATAACTAACACGCCTAACAGTGGCTCATAAACAAATACCAGAGGTAATAACAGGTAAGTAAGCTTTTCAGACATATCCTATAAGTGAAAGGTAGGTTATCAACAGGTAGGTTATCAACAGGTAACTTCAGTGTTCACTTTACATACATGTGTCCTTTTTTTTTTTTTTTTTTTTTTTAACGCTACACTTTAATATCACAGGTCCATCACTTGTCTCGGCTTCACCAGACGCCCAGACCTAGTGTGGGCATATGGCGCTGGCCCATCACTGGCAAGGCCCCCAGTGTTAGTGGTGTCCGTAGGTAGGTTCTCAGACACCGGAGTGTCTGGCCTGTCATTCATACAGCTGTGTGTTCTGGCGCAGGAGTATCAGACCTGTCACTCACTTCAGCGGTGTGTTCTGGTGTAGGTTCCTTGGTCGGTAGGAGGTGGCGGCGGTTGCGGCGGTAGGTCTGACCCTCACTAGTGCTGATGTGGTACGATCTGTCAGTATGTGCCGGTTGCATGATGGTTGCAGGTCTCCACAGTCCATTATCCTGCCGGTAACGTATATTGTCCCCAGCCTGCAGAGTCGACAGCGGCCTGGCGCTCCGGTTGTAGTACCGGCGTTGCTGGTGTTGCATGTGTTCCCGCCTCCTTCTGGCGGCGGTTGGGCTGATGACCTGGGGTTGTAGTTGCGCTGCTGTGGTAGGAAGGATGGATCTCAGCCTGCGGCTGTTGAGCAGCTGGGCCGGTGATTTGAAACCGTCCACTGGAGTGTTCCGGTATTCCAGTAGGCTGAGGTACGGGTCCTTCTTTTCTGCCCGTGCCTTGTCCAGTATAATCTTGGCTGTCTGGACAGTTTTTTCTGCGAGCCCATTGCTTTGGGGGTAGTGCGGGCTTGTCGTTGTGTGTTTGAAATCCCATGTGTTTGCAAAGTTCTTAAAGTCCTGTGAGCTGTATTGTGGGCCATTATCCGAGATCACCTTCTCGGGGATGCCATTACGGGAGAACATGGCTTTCAGTTTTCGGATTACCGCTGATGAAGTAGTGGAATACAGCCTCTCGATCTCGAAGTACCTGCTGTAGTAATCCACCGATACAACATAGTCTTCTCCATTCCATGCAAACAGGTCAGTTGCAATGACCTGCCATGGTCTGTCGGGGATTTCATGAGATAGCATTGGCTCTTTTGGGTTTGACTTCCTGTGTTGCAGGCAGATGGTGCACTTTTCCACCATGGCCTCTATTTCTCTCCCCATTCCTGGCCAGAAAAGGATGTCTCTCGCACGTAGTTTGCTCTTTTCCATGCCTAGGTGCGGAGTGTGTATTGCTGTAAGCATGCTGGCTCGGAGAGAGTGTGGGACTATGATCTTTTCCCCTTTGAATAGGATTCCGTCCATCTCTGATATTTCATCCCTGTGGTTCCAGTATTCGGCAGTGGTGGGTGAGCATTTCTTCCTGGTTTCAGGCCACCCAGACAGTACAGACTCTTTCAGCATGGTGAGCTGAGGATCCTGTTCAGTGGCTGTTCTGATGTCTGTAAGCTTTCTGTCGCTCACAGGGAGGTTGCTGATAACCGTGTGGACTTGCGTATCCATGCCCTCACTCAGAGTGTGGTCGTTGCAGGCTAATGACTTCCTGGAGAGTGTGTCTGCGACAGGGATGTGTTTACCTGGGCGGTGGATGATGGTGATGTCATACTTCTGCAGCTGCAGGATCATCCGTTGTAAGCGTGGTGGGGCCGCTGCGAGGGGCTTTCTCATAATTGATTCCAATGGCTTGTGATCGGACTCGACGACAACTTGGCGCCCGTAGACATACTGGTGAAAACGCTTACATCCAAAGAGAACAGCGAACAGTTCCTTCTCAATTTGAGCATAGTTTTCTTCGGTGGCTGTGAGTGATTTTGAAGCGTAGGCGACGGGCTTTTCTTCTTGCAGGAGCACAGCCCCCAAACCACTTTTAGACGCGTCGACCTGGAGCCTCAGCTCCTTGCTTGGGTCAAAGTAGGTGAGCACAGGTCCTGGCTCCCGTGTGATGAGGTCCTTCATTTGCTGGAAGGCGGAGTTGTGTGTTTCATCCCACACAAATTCGCTGCTTTGCTTCAGTAGCTGGCGGAGGGGTGCGTTTATTTCAGACAGACTTGGGGCAAATCGAGCCAGGTAGTTCACCATCCCCATAATGGTCTCCAGTTCGGCTTTGTTCTGGGGTGGCTCCATCTCTTTTACAGCTTTCACCTTGTCAGGGTCTGGCTTGATACCTTCTCGTGTGAGCCTGTGTCCAAAGTATTTGACCTCTGTGACGCAGATCCTGCTCTTCTCGGGGTTGAGCCGTACACCTCTCTCTCTGGTCCTCTCCAGCATGGCCCGCAGGTTAGCGTCGTGTTCCTCTCTGGTTCGCCCGTAGACCAGGATATCGTCAACTATTGCAGCGACGCCTTTCAGGCCCTCATACGTCTCGTCTATTTTTCTCTGAAACTCATCCTGGGCTGATACGATGCCGAAAGGAAGGCGGAGGAACCTGTATCGGCCGAACACAGTGTTGAACGTCGTAAGCATGGATGAATCCTCGGTTAGTTTAATGGCCCAATAGCCTGACCTTGCGTCCATGACGCTGAAAAACTGTGCGCCTGCCAGTCTTGGGGTGACATCCTCCAGAGTGGGGAGTGGGTAGTGAGGTCTTTTTATAGCTTTGTTTAGCTCGCGGGGATCTAGGCATACTCTCAGTTTACCTGTATGTGGCTTCTCTACTACCACCAGTGCATTCACCCAGTCTGTAGGCTCGGTCACTTTCGCGATGATTTCGGCCCCTTCCATCTCATCGAGCTCGTCCTTCAGGCGGCTGCGGAGGGTGAACGGGATTCTCCGTGGTGGGCACACGACGGGTGTGGCTGTGGGGTCCAGGCGTATGCTGCATTCACCTGGGAACTGTCCAACGCCCTGGAACACATCTGCAAATTCCTCCCTCACATCACAGCCTTCTGTTTGAGTTGCATTTACAGACAAAACTAGTTTAATGAGGTCCATATCAATACATGCTCTCAGTCCTAATACAGGTGGAGCTTTGGTGGTGACTATGTAGAACTCCAGTGTCATAGCAGTTCCTTTGTATTTACAGCTTAGGTTGCATGTCCCTTTTACATCAAGTGGCTCACCACCATATCCTGTGAGGCGGCGGGTTGTGGGCTTCATGTCTGCCTTGCTAAACAGTTTGTGAAATCTTTGAGCTGGGATTATGTTGACTTGGGCACCGGTATCTAACTTGAATTTGACTTTGTGATTTTTCTGTCCAATTTCCATCTCAGCAATGGCCACATCATTGTCTGTGCCTTTTGAAATTGTGTCAATGTATAGTGTCTCCTGTTCGTCTGTATCGCTGTCTTGGGCGTTAGCGCCCTCTACTGCATGCACTGGCTTGGCCCTGCGTTGCTGCTGAGATCTGCATACCTGGGCGAAATGATCAAAACGTTTGCACTTGTTGCATTGTCGGCCCCTAGCTGGGCAGTCCTGACGGTCACTGTGTTGTTCTCTTCCACAATTCCCACACGTTTTGCCATGTGGTCTGGCTCTGTCTCCACTGCTTGAATATTTCCCCCCTTGACTGTAGTTAGCGCTGTATTTTGGCGCCTCTCTGTGCATCTTGGCGCGGCCCACAGCGTGTATGTCGTGGCTATCAACGTTAGCTGGTGCTCGACTGTTCATGGCTTTCATTTGTCCCTGGGCTAGCTCATGCGAGCGTGCAATGTCTATTGCTTTGATCAGATCTAGCGTAGCTCCATGACTGAGTAGTTTCTCACGTACCTTATGAGAGTTCGTTGCGAAAACTATCCGGTCCCTAACCATCTGGTCCGAGTCAGCATAGCCACAGTCCTTGACCAGCAACTTCAAATCCGTGACGAATTGCTCAAATGGCTCGCCAGAGCCTTGCATTCTTTCTTGAAACTTGTATCTTGCAAAAATGGGGTTCGCTTTTGGGGTCACATATTCCTCAAACTTGACGTAGTACGTCTCCAACAATTTAGCCTGATCTTCCGTGAGTGTCCAAGTGTTAAAAATGTCCCGACCTTTGTCTCCGACCCACAGTAGAAGGTAACTGCATTTATCCTCCTCGCTCACGGCTTTCAGTGGGCCGGTGAACATTAGCTTCACATGCTGCTTGAACCTTCTCCACGACTCCGGTAAATTAGCAGATTCCCAGTCCAAAGTTGGGCTCTGAACACCAGAGGAATGCATCCCGACTGAATGGTAAGCGTTGAGTTCTTAATAACTCTGACACCATGTAATATTCTTATGTTGTAGCTGTTAAATGACGGGACCGATTTAACATGACGGGTACTTTATTCGAGCGTCCATTTCCTTGTGACACACAAAACGATACATCTCGCGCCTCACCCTTCACATATGCAAATGAGGTGTCATCTGACCAATCACAGTAACCCATCTATCTGTAGGGTATTACATGACGAACTCCTGGCTCTGTGTTACAGGCAACTCTCCGGCTGCAACATGCTCCGAGTGGCCGCAAGTGGATTCTAATTACTCTGTCCGTATGTCGGACTTAAATTCTAACGAAAGTGGTAGTCTATAGGCCTATTTTAAGAAAAAAAAATGCAAGCATGCATTCTGTAGATTGCCAGATGAGTCAGACTTAAATAAAAAAAAATTAAAGGTATAAATAAATAAATAAATTAAAAAATCAGTGCCCCAGGCATACCCAGGCACCGCAGATCCACAACGGGGCACGTGCCCCGGTGAAAAGGGTCTGCCGACGCCGATGATTGTAACTCTGTCCCTTGTGTTGTTCAGTTTCTGGCCCAGGCTCTATGTCGTCTCCCGCCAAAAGTTCTGCTATAACTTATGCTGCCTTCACGTGCTATGGAAATTATGGTAAATACCAAAAGTGTGAAAATTGCACATGAACGCCCCCTCACGTCGTAATCTCCACTGGAGAGCTCGTAGAATATTTTGATACACGAGTTGCCGAGATGAGATAACCTTTGACCTTGTCATTGTTTTACCCAAGTAACAGGTCAGGATCTGTGGTTCCACCATGTTTCATTTCACTACGACAACAAAAGCACTTGAACACAACGCACTCGTAATTTCCACTTCACAAATGGAAAGGATCATCTTTTCCATAGCACGTGAAGGCAGCAATAGTATGAATGCTGGATCCGGGATTTGGTCGGGGGCATGACATATATTGCTAATTTACCCGAAACACAACATATTGAGAATTGAAAAGGATAAGACGAACTCTGTAAATTGGCGATTGCCTGTCTTACCCAGATTCAGACGAGTCGTTCCATTCCACATTCATCATTGTGCGTCCAGAAGGGGAGTTTGTGAGGTTAGCTTTTGGTTTATGTTAGCCTCTTCCAATGACTTGCTGAGTTAAAATAGCCTAGCTCCTGTTGATGTGAAGGGAATACACTTTCAATTACTTTCCAAATATTTCCAATGTGTTTCGAATAGTCGCTTACACAAAACGAGTGCCAGTAAGAGCACAACAAGATTGTAGTTTGTCTACAAACACACAGATAATTCAGCACTATTTTCGGCGATGTGGTTTTATATCTTCAGCCGCTTCTGGCCGGGTAGTTCAAGCGGAGGGATACCTGTCAGCGGCGCATGACAGGTACCCTAATAATGGCTAACGGAAAGTAAATGCTAACACAGTAGGGTGACCAGACGTCCCCGGCTGGAGCTGTCCCCGGTAATGTCCCCGTTTTTCAAAAAGGATTGAAAAAATATATGAATACATTTTTAAATGGCAAAAGTTCTAGCTTGCTTATGAATATTCATTTTTGAGACAGTTGGTAATTGGTCTCAAGTCTAGCTGATAGGCTGGGACGTGACCTTGCTAAGCAGTGGTCTATCTATCGATTTATACCATAAACAGGCATGGCAGATTATAAACTGTTATATCCTGGGAAAACATCTTATACATTAACTTACTTAATGAAGACTCCGCAGGACAAACATAAACAATAGACTATCAATACAATATAGAACAATTCCCTGTTCGAGTTGCTACTTTGGATTATTTTTGGCTTGTTTATTTGATTTGATTTGATTTGATTGTCATTTATTTATTTATTTATTTATTTATTTACACTTGTTTAATCCCACCCCCTTTCATTAAATCATACAACTATTAGAAACTGCTACCTGTTCCCTTTAATTAAATTAAACTTGCAATTAATGCAATTAATACCTGCAAAATACCTCTAAAGCTGAAGTATGAGCACATAATATACAGTATACCTACATATACACAGATATACATACATGAACATACGCCAATATACCCATGAATTCATACATTTAAGCACATTATACACTTACACACAGCCACATCATCACCACCTTTTATGATGGGAGTGACATCATGCCACTGCAACACCACCACCCCAGATGATCAGCCCCACAATGTGGATCCCGCCATCCAAGTCGGCAGCACCGCCACAGCAAGACAATGCCCACCCCAAGACAACAACATTTCAAAACCCATCTTCATCCTTATACTGCTGGAAGACCATCTGTTTATACCTTTTTTTAAACTGGTCTATGTTTGGACATTGCTTTAACTCCATATTCAAACTGTTCCATAGCCTTACTCCACAAATTTATATACTGAAACCTCTCATAGTTGTTCTGTTTCTGAGCCTTTTGAAATTCAATTTTCCCCCCAAATCATAATGCCCCTCTTGTATGTTGAACAATTGTTGAATATTCCCTGGAAGCTTGTTACTTTTTATCAAAGCTTAAAACACATCATAGTAAACCATTGGGCATGTAGGCTACTGCCCAATCATTACAGTACTACATTTACAATGATAAGAATATGCAAAATGTCCCCGTTTTTCATTTCAGAAATCTGGTCACCTAACAAATAACACAGCGAGCTCCCCTTCCGGATGCACAATGATGAATTTGGAATTAAACGACCCGTCTTATTCTGGGAATGACAGGCCAACGCTTATTTATATATTTCTCTGCGTTTCCCTTTAATAATTATGAACCAAATAATCGTTCGAGGAAGCCTACAGGTAGACTGCAAACATTGAGGTTGGAGCCCTGAAACATGTGTAACGCCACCCTCACTAGCTGTTAGCATCTTATGATCTTTCCATTTCCTGCTTGTGAACCTGTAGCTCCAGTGAGCTCAATGCAGACAGAAGGACACTGTAACCCTAAGTACAGGACAGACAGACAACATGAGAACTCTGCTACTCAACATAATTACCATGAACCTCATCTGGATTAAAGGTATTGTTCATTCGTCTCACTTACGGTGATTTCTTGCCAAAGCAATATCCCAAGATATGTGAGGTGTTTCTGGGGGTTGGAGGGAAGAGGAAATAGACTTGGAGTTTGAAATCATATTAGATAAATTCAAAATCAAATGATGTTTTAGTCGAGATGATTTTGTTAGTGAAGGTCACACAAGCATATGCTGCATACATTCTCAAATGGGTTAGCCTTAGCCTTCAGTAAATGATTATACTTCTCTAAACCTAAACACAGGTTGGTTAGACAGTGTTGTCTGTGAAGTCTAGCTTCATCGGTGTAAAGTATAACTTCATGGATCTTCTCGTATAGCAGCGTCCCCACAGAAGCAGGTGGTCCAGAGCCCAGCAGCCGTGCTGGGGGAGAAGAACAGCACCGGAGTGAACCTGTCCTGCACGCATCAAATCCAAAGCTACGACACCATCCTCTGGTACCAGCGCTCGCACGGAAGCAACAGGCTTGAGCTCATCGGGTTCGTCTATTACACGCAGCCGACCGTCGAGGCTTCCTTTACAGGCCACTTCACCGTCGACGGGGATGGAGAGAAGTGGTCTAGACTGGACCTGCTGACGCTGAGGAGCCCGGAGGACACGGGAGAGTATTTCTGTGCAGCCAGTATGCACTGTGATGAAGAACCAACGTACGCTGGTACAAAAACCCCCAGAGCTAATACAAGAGAGAGGGAAAACCCCCCTGTTTCCTGCTGACTTGTTGAGTGAGTCTGGGTAGGGGAGGAGGAGGGCGGGAGTACATTTGGCTGATACGAGGCACGCAAACTGCATGACGGTGTAACACTCCATACCCCGACGTGGGCGTGCATGAGTCAGTCCATTCAAGTTCATTCAAGGCAACTTTGATCCCGTTGTCAGCCAAGGCGTGAGCCCAACGCATAAGGCTCTCTCTCCTTTTCATGAACTTGACTTTGTGTCAGTTTGCCAGGAGGAAACCACTGAGCAGCCAAGCAGCCAGTATCACAAACACAATCAGCACAAGAAAACCATGCCAGGTTGCCGCTGCGTCTTTCTTCAGTACAACTGAAGATGTGTACAGTCAGTGTGGTGCTTGGGTTTGTTGTTGTTGATGATGTCGTCGTACTGTGTTGTTAATGTTGTTGCAGTGCTGTATTGTTCTTGTTATTGTAGGAGAAGTTATCCCTTCAGAATATTGCCACTCTGATGAAAGATAATTCCTTGTAGGACACTTCTTGACAGTATTTGATTTAATGGAGAATGATCATGGGAAGATACAGGCAGCATTTACCCAGCATCTTCCATGAAGCACTGAATGTTTGTGAATTTTGTAGTCACATTGTAGTCACAAACATCAAAGGATACAAAGAAATACAAATCAAAGAGGGGTTCTCACAGTCAAAACATTTTAGTGATATAAGGAAGCAAAAGGTAAAACCAACAGGGGTTCTTACAGTCTAAACTCAGAGCCTAAATTGCATAAAAATACACATCTTGGCCGCAGTGCTGCTACAAATGCAAACTAACATAACACCGTTAAAATGGAGAGACAGGGAGCTGCCTCTAGATGCAAGGATCATATATATACAAAATGTGATGAATTAATTTATAATAAAGATGGTTTTACATTTGTGACAATATTGTGTGTTAACATTTTTCCTATTGGTGTATGCATGACTTTGCATCACCTACATACCTGTAGGATTGGTAACGTAAACAGATGCTCTATGATGCTCTATAATTTTTTCGTTCACAGGAGGAAGAGGGAATGAAAAGGAAACGGTTGAGACTAGGATTAGGGCTAGCATGTACAGGGTTAGGTCTAAAGTTTGGGTTAGGTCTAGGGTAGGATTAGTTAGGGCCATTGTTATGGGTTAGGTCTAGGGTAGGATTAGTTAGTGCTAGAGTTAGGGGCTAGGGCTGGCATGCTCAGGCCTAGGGTAAGGGCTAGAGTTAGGGTCAGACTAGAGTTAGGGTAAGGGATAGTGGTTAGCATGTGCAACTGCAACAACACAGCAGGGGGCAGCAGCAACACATTCACACAGAAGAAGTAGAGTCTCCTCCCTCCAGAATCTGAGTTACATCGAGTCCAAGGACTCTTGTCTGGAGTTTGTTGTTTTGCTTTCAACATGTCAGCTGTTTTTATTTGTTTTATTCTGCTGCTGCTGCTGGTAACAGAACAAGGTACCACCTCTAGGCCTTTCACTTTTAGTAATGACTTAAATACTTTGACTCACTAAGTGTTTTATTATCTGATGTGCAGAGTACCATGGTCATTCTGTACATTGAAATTCCCTTGCCTTGTCATATGTATTTCCATGTATAAACTGATCATTTTATACAGCACATTTGATAATTAAACCCTGACTGCTCCCGTTCTGTTTCTTGAACCATGATGGAACATTCAGCCATTTTGGATTTTAAAATCCTGTCCTTATTTTTCTTCTTCTGCTTATGCTTCTTGTTCTACTTCTTCGACAACGGCGTCCAGAGTTTGTCCTCTCGTCCCTCGTCATCCACCAGTCCCCGAGACATCTCCTGACCCAACGAGATGCAGAAGAGGTCAGCCTCCACTGTCGCCATGGAGACTCCAACTACCCCTACATATTCTGGTACCAGCACAGGACGGTCAAGGGGACGGGAGGTCGCATGGTCTTGGTCGGGATGATTTACCATGGCGACGTGCAGGTGGAGAGTGAGTTCAAGGCCCGGTTTGGCATCACGGGCGACTCTAAGGCCGATGTCAATTTGACGATCTCCCAGGTCAATCAGTCCGATATCGCACAATACGTCTGTGCAGCAAGTATGCACGATGCGTCTTTTTGGGAGAGCGCCTGTCACAAAAACGTTGCCATCTGATCGTGTTGTCGTACACATACACCACACACACCTGCACCTAACCACAGCAATGAGACCGTTGTATAAATGGATGCAGGCAAATAGATGGAATATGTATTTATTCACCAATGGCTTCCATTTTGTTTGTAGTTGTGTGTGTGTGTGTGTGTGTGTGTGTGTGTGTGTGTGTGTGTGTGTGTGTGTGTGTGTGTGTGTGTGTGTGTGTGTGTGTGTGTGTGTGTGTGTGTGTGTGTGTGTGTGTGTTTGTATGCGTGAGAGAGAGAGAGAGGAGAGAGAGAGAGA
>OMKX01110781.1:0-16835 GCA_900302425.1 Brosme brosme
TTCCTTTTCTGAATAACTCCCGCCCACATTAATAATTCTTGGCCATATTTTTTATATAGACTCGGGTATGCCCCTTGATGGTTTCCCTTGAGTTTGAAGAACATTCCTTTGGCCAATTAGGAGATATACAATTTCCTCGTTTATTGCGCCCCCTTATGGCGAAATTTTCCGAATTTTTTATCGAACGCCATTAAGGGTAGCAGCAACATGTGTGTAAAATTTGGACTCGATCCGATGTCTAATTTTGGATTTTTTGGGATTTATTGTTTTCCACGTATAACGTAGCTAATAAACAAATATTCAAAACGCTACCGTTTCGTCGTCGATGGTCGGATCAAAACAGTGTTGTACTTTCTGTTTTTGTTGGCGTCTGAAGATGTCGTGTGAAAAGTTTGGTGTCAATTGGGCAAGAAATGTGGGAGGAGTAGGGAAAAGGCAGTTTAGCGGTTTTCGGCATTTTGCGAAAAAATTTATAGACGCAAATGGGCGTGGCCTATGCCAAAAGATGCAGCAGACTCCAGTGAATCTGTGGATATAAAGTTTTTGACTGTGGGAGGTTCGGTGTGGGAGTTATAGCCCCAAACGCGTTTTCCTTGGTATAGCGCCACCTAGTGACCAGCATGTCTGGATTTTGTCGTCTGCGTTAACCTCACGGACCTGGATCTAGTCATGCAATTGGCGTGTCCGCAGCATTTACGGTTTGGGCTGTGGTCCCACTTTTAGGGGCGGAAGAATAATAATAATCCTTACAAAAACAATAGGGTTCCAACCCTTCGGGCTTGGCCCCCTAATAAAGGCAGCAGCTACTGGCCAAGTAACCATATCAGACAGCCAATAGGAACGTATGGACTCAATAGCATGTTTGACCTGTAGGGAGTCATGTAATGCTCAATGTTTTGAGTCTCCTTTAAGATTCAGGTGGCAGTCAAAATCAGATGATCAGTGTTTAACACCTAAAAAAAAATGCTTATTGATGTCTGTCCTGCAATAAAATTCGTTGCCATGTCATGTTCTAGATCGAGGTTTGACAAAGCATTCCCAGACCCTTTATGCAGATGTTTATACATCAATGAATACTTAGTGTTGTGCTTTGACAAATGGCAAAAGTTGACCTGTTATCCGTCTTATGCATGAGACCAAGAGCCATTACTTCTGCAATTGGTCATTTTCAGTGCCCCTAAAAAAGCAAATCAATGCATATTCTTGTATTTGGAAAGGAATGTCATTTTGAGACCCGGTTGTGCTTTGCTGACCAAGGTTGGTCAAGCACTGACTGTTTAGCAAATGCTAGCCTCATTTCTAGTGAGCGTGAACAATTTAGGCTGGCTATGTAGCATAAGAGTAGAATTTCACAGTGCAGCAACAATAGTCAACCATGCATCACTTGTTCAATAAGAAGACAAATGTTGTGGGAAGTTTGGATTTTATTTGACTCGATATGCTGTTCTCTGCATCAATTTCCTTAGGTAGATCTCAAGCTCTTCACGCTTGACTGTACCCTGCTGGGCCCATGCAGGTCTTTCAGCGCTCAGCAATTTCAAGTTCAGAACTTCTTCATCTGGTGTCTGCAGAAGATGGACAAAAATTAAGTGAGATTCTGAACTCAAACACTTAACAATGACTACCTCTACCATGTTCTAGTGCTCTAAAACTGTTTTAACAAGACTATGGCCTTCCTCAGAGTCACAAATATCATCGCAAACATTCAGTAGCAGAACTGGACAAGTTATCCTCACTGAAAGGCCATGTTTAGATGTTGGCTCCAACCACAAACACCCTTTGGATAATAAAAAGAAAACTCAAATATGTTATTATCCTTACCAGTTTGGCTTCCTTCTTGCGTCCAGTAGGGGTGTTAAACTAGGCCTCATTTGACTGCATGAAGGGAAGACTCAACCAGGACCACTCAGCTCTTCACAAGGGTCTTGGTTCTCAACGGCTTCTCGCTGGAGGCACTGTAGACCACATGGTGTATCCTGCGTGTGGAGCCTGTAAACAGGCATCACAGCATTGTTAAGCAGTGCACATGCAATTGTCAGGGAAAATGTTAGCACATAATCTTTCTCAGAGTCACATTATCGTCACTTGCATTCAGTAGCAGAACTGGACATGGTTATCTTCATGGAAAGTGCTGCAATTACTAAATAGCTGCAATTTAAAAAAATAAATGCTTACAAATGCCAAATAAACTGTAATTCAAAATATTAAATCTTACCTTGCGAAATATTGCCAATATCCAGGCTCAGGGCCCTGCATTTCTTGTTCCTACCATGGACGCTCACTGCGTGGCTATGACAAGCTCCAAACTGTTAAAAAGAAAGAATATGATTAATTGACTAGTCCATGCGATTTGCATCCACTTGCAGCACCAACATCTACTGCAGCGTGTCAGAGTAACTATGACAAGTCCTGGCATTGGCAAGTTAAAAGATTTGAACCAAAACGGCCAAATAAAAACCTACCTAAGGTTAGGTTTTCTTCACCCACGCCATAAACAGACACATTTCCTGGGTTTTACATACCTTGGCTGGAGAAAACCCTCCATTTTCTTATGGTATGGCTTGCATCTACCACCAGTTTGGTGGGTTATGCCAGGTGTCCATAGAGATACCTACACACCAAGAGACGTTTTTTGCAATCGTTAGTGTCATTTCACACATTTGCAAAACAAACATTTCCGATTCTTGATCTACATTTGTTCTTGGCCTTCGAAAGGGATACGTCATTTTGTGACCCAGTCCTTCTGCAAACCAAGGTTGGTCTAGCACTGAGAATGTTTGGACAGCCAATGAATGCGGCATACCAGTATAAATGGACAGTGCAGCAGCATTAATCAACCCAGCATATAACTAAAATCTACGCAATAACAGTCCAGATCATAGACAGGACATAGACAGAAATTTAGATTCTGTCTTAACAGCTGTAAATTTAGCATTGTTTGGAAAAAACTAACCCTGTCAGACAAAAAACCCTAGCTACGGTAGAGATCACACACCCGCACCATTACATAACATGCCCCATTCATAGTGCTGCATACCCATGTGTTTGCTGGCAGGCGACTCAGCTCATAATCCTCTCAGGGTAGGGCTTGCATTCTAGCGCCATTCTTGCTGGGTTTATGCCAATTGTCCCGAGACACCTAGTGGCGAAAGGAAAAGTACCAGTGGTCAATTGGGTGAGTAATTATCAATTGTTAAATATTGTTAAATTAAGTATGAAACGCTTGAGCAAATCAGTTCTCCAAGGTAGTTATCCGCATTGTTATCTCAGATTCCGCAAAAGGTTATCATCATGTTGCTCAAACATTCCAGACAGCATGCGGCTAAAACATTACTTAGCATTTTTTACTAACATCTTGCACCTCCCGCCCATAGAAGATATACATTTACCATACCAACAAGTTTTGGAATTGTACACCACATGTCGGAACCCTAGCGTTTTTTTTTTAGTTAGAGTAACACAAATAAACTTAAGTAAATGTCGATGACCAGCAACAAATAGTTCTCACACCAAAGGAGTGCGCCTCGACGACGGTCTGGACTCGTGCAGCCATATGCGAGCTCCTCGGTTATCAGGAAGGTAGCAAATTTGGGCATGCCCATTCCACCTAAACATGATTGGGTAAAGGCATTACTAAACAGATAATTATAAAGTTGGCAAAACACATTTTTAAACTTCCAATAAACAGGCCGTTTACAAATAAGCGCTAGTTATGTAAACTTATTGGAGCAAATTGCTATTTTTTTGTATCCAGAAACGTAAAGAGTGAAGATACGTATTATAAGTCCACTTGGGTCGTGAGGAAAATAGCAATACCTTGTTCACTCAAATACTGAACAAACCAGGTGTTGCGAACAATCTTGATAAGAATTGAAGCCACAATTTAACTAGAGGGTGTTTCCTAAAGAAAAGACGCGGTTGCGCTCCGGGCCCGTTAGCATGCGGACTATTATAGGCAGACACATGTGTAGTTATTAAGCTAGCATGCTAATGTGCTAACACGTGCTAGTAACCCGGCTCGCAGGATGTCCGAATATGGGTTATTTGCCCCACTTTAGTTCGCTTTTTCGGTAGCTCTTTAGGCAACACCGCTGGACCCATCGTGACTTTGAACGCGGATTGCCCCTGTCGCTCCCAGCTTTCGCTTTATTACGGAGTGTGAATATCCGTGTTGAGAATACAATAGCATCCCAACTTCACATCAGTTAACTTAAACTACGAAAATAGTGGCTCAGTAACGCCAATACAACGGACTGATAACACATTTTACAATCGAGAAACATGTAACGTTAGAAGTTATCGTTATTCCTGAATGAGACGCTGCACTAATAAACTACGAATATAGTAATGAATATAGTATGGTATATATTAACATCGCCATATATCTCACCATCGTCCTTTTTAGGAGGAATTGGCTCCGATGTTCGCTCTCTGGTTGTTCTGGCAGATATTACCAATAGTCAACATCCTGAGGTCTATCTTGCCATGGCGGAATGATTGTCCAGTCAGTTCAATGGTTACTTTATACTGCGATGGTTGCGGTTGTGCCATTGGTTGTTCCAGCTCTTTGCATGTGATTGGCTTAGAGCGAGCCACCGCCATGAAGTGTGATTCGGGGCTGAGAGAGGGTCATGAATTGTATCGTTTTCCCGGTCTACTACAATTTCCGATTTCTTACTAAATATGAGCGTTGTACGTCAGTTAGAATTTCCCGGAGCCAGAAGAATAAGATCATGACAAGAATAACAAAGATAGCAATGAGAATTTGTATCGAGTTTTACGAAGGAATATCCGAAAACCTGTAAGAAAAGGGATTTCCCTCTATCGGTACTCCCTCCCTCTAGTGTAGCTGGAAGTCCCGCCCTCTCTCGCAAATAAGGCTAACATGGAGGACAGAGGGGGTTCTCCTAATTTTAATTGACTTGCCAAACAGTATTTATTGTATTTTCCATTCCAGAGCAACATCAGAGCATTTATCGAAATTAAAATTTATATTAAAATGAACCAAGTATCTGATTGAACACATGGATCTAGCAGACAGAGTTGTGTGTACTTGTATTAACCTTTTGTTTTATGATGCTCTTGGCAAGGTCTGTTGAAAACAGGTTGTAAATCTCAATGTCTATACATGTTAAAATAAAGACTAAATATTAAAAAAAGCAACGGCTGACCTCTCAACGGCTGGTTGTCACATTATTCATTTATTAGTGGATACATTTCTGAATTGGAACTGCCTAATTAGAAATGAAGGTACACCAGATAATACTAAATATATAACTGTTGAAGCAAAAAACCCATGAAACGGAACCACTGAGGCTTAGCCTTTATATCCTAATTTATTATTGTAGCATATTGTCCTCCGTTAATATAGTCCATTTCCACACGAACCACATTCATTGCCGTACCATCCATTTTTACAACATTCCTTACGTTAGTGAAGATAAACAGCAAGTGTACAAGCATCACCAAAGGGCCGCTGACCATATTTGTCAGCCCTCCAATAAGCAATGATAATAGGTGGACATGTGTGAAGTGTGTGTAGTGAAGTGTTCTTATGCACACCAAGAGACATGAGGTTTTTGAATTTCTTGTTTTATTTATAAAACAGATTTCATATTCAGCTACCGTTGTCCTTGGCCTTCTAAAGGAATAAATCATTTTGTGACCCCGTCCCTCTGCGAACCAAGGTTGGTCTTGCACTGAGACTGTTCGGACAGCCAGTGAATGCGACATACCAGTTTAATTGGACAGTGCATCAGAAATAATGTTCGAATTAAAACCTCAAAAAAAGTGTCATTTCACACATTTTTGCAAAACAACCATTTCAGATTCTTGAGCTACATGTTCTTGGCCTTCGAAAGGGATACGTCATTTTGTGACCCAGTCCTTCTGCAAACCAAGGTCGCTCTAGCACTGATAATGTTTGGACAGCCAGTGAATGCGGCATACCAGTTTAATTGGACAGTGCATCAGAAATAATCAACCACCGCATCTCTTGTTCTAATTGAAACCCCAAAGAAAGTGAAGACAGTACACCGTTTTGGGACGTTTGGATTTTATTTGACTTATCAAACGGCTGTACATCTATTTGCCTTTCTTGGCCTTAATCTTCCTCAGGTAGAACTCGAGCTCCTTGCCCTCCAGCACATAGCCGTCTGCCCTGCCACACTGGCCAGGTCTGGATGCAATGCAAGCTGTGGGGGAGACGGTAAACTGCTTGAGAAACGCAATGTTCATCACTCGCATGTAGATAACGTTAACATTGTGCAAGTTTTGTAACTGAGAAGATTTATTGGAAACTATGTAGTTGAGATGTGCGCAAATACTGCAATCTCTGATTAACTGCAATGGGAATTAAAAGAGTCCAAAGATTTAATAGAACGAGGTCCTTGTAGATTGAACTTACCAAGAAGTTTGCCCTGCTGGAACTGTTCCTCCAAGAGGGGACTGACTTTGCTGGTCTTTCTGCGCTCATCGATCTTCTTCTGAATCTTTTTGGACCTCTTCTTGTTCAGAATCTCTTCCTCCTCAGCCGTCTACAGGAGATGCGCAATACAAATTGAGATTCTGCAAAGAAATACTTGAGTACCACCTCCAGCATGTTCCAGGGCTCTTGTACAGTTTTAACTTGATCATATGGCCTTCCTCAGAGTCACAAATATCATCACAAACATTCAGTAGCAGAACTGGACAAGTTATCGTCACTGAAAGGCCACTTCTAAATGTGGGCTCCAACCACACAGCACAACTACAAATTCCTTTTAGATAAAATCGTATGTTAATTATCCTTACCAGCTTTGCTCCCTTCTTGCGTCCCATAGGAGTGGCATAGTGAGCCTCATACCACTGCCTGAAGGGAAGACTGTCAACAAGGACAATGCAGTTCTTCACCAGGGTCTTGGTTCTCACCAGCTCGTTGTTGGAGGCATTGTAGACAACATCAATAATCCTTGTCTTGCGTGTGCAGCCTGAAAACAGGCAACAACAAAACATTTAACTGGATGTAGATGCAATTGCTGGGGAGATTTTTAGCACACATTCTTTCTCAGAGTCACATTATCGTCACTTGCATTCAGTAGCAGAACTGGACAAAGTTATCCTCATTGAAAAATGTGTGCCCACATGCTGTAAATATGATTAGAATTAAAGAATCACTTATCAAGTTTGAGATGGCCATTTACCATCAACCAAGACCTAAGTGAAGCCAGCAGAAAATGTAATAAAGACAATATATTACAATAAATCTTACATTCTGAGCCCCAAGCAAAGTTGCCAACATCAAGCCTCAGAGCCCTGTATTTCTTGTTCCCACCACGGACCCTCACCGTGTGGATACGACGAGGTCCAATCTGTTAAAAAAAAAAGGCAGTCTGATTAAGTCATCATTGCAATTTACAATAAGCATCACTAACATGCAATGCACGTGTCAGAGTAACTATGACAAGTCCTAGCATCGGCAGGTACGATTTGAACCAAAACGGCCAAACAAATACCCACCTTAGGTCAGGTTTTCATCACCCACAGCATAAAAAAAAACTTAAAACAATCCTAGTGGTACATACCTTTGTGTTTGCTGGTGGGCGACCGAGCTCATACTTCCTTTTCTTATGATAGGGCTTGCGTTTACCGCCGGTCTTGCGGCGTTTATGCCAGTTATCCCTCGAGATACCTGGTGGAGATTAGGATACCAGTGGTTAATTGGGTGAGTAGTGGCGAATTGTTAAATTCAAGTATGAAACGCTTGAGCAAATCAGTTCTCCAAGGTAGTTATCCTCATTGCGAGCTCGGATTCCGCAAAAGGTTATCATCATATTGCTCAAACATTGGCAGACAGCATGCACATGGCAAAACACCTAGCTTTTAAACAAATACCTACACTCACCTGGAATAGACAAAGTATTTGACCAAACACTCAAAAAACATTGTAGAGTAATGTGTATATGCCAATACTTTGTCAATTTACAATATCTCGATTTTACAATCTCACAACGGTGTAGGTTAGCCTGCTAGTTAGCCAAGTGCTAGCCTGAATACAGCACTACTGCAATTCACATAAAATAACGGTTAAAAAAGTTGAAGATATGCCCAGAGAACACAAAGAAACCATATGCACCCAGGAATAAACTAAAGACAATTCAATTATAAGTCTACTGTGTTCCTAAAAACATCGTTCCGTATCAACTGCTATACAGCCCATGAGTAGCCATCTTGATACATGTCAGCCATCAGTTTCAACATATCTCCTTTTAACCAAATACATCAAAATATGATTATCAATTCGACCTCCTCTATGATCTGAAAATATTTAGCGGGTATATTCTAGACTGTTTATGCCATAATCATGCTGTATAAAACCCGATGGACAAGGATTCTCTCTCCAAGCCGAGCATGAAAACACGTACCCATTCTCAGGCGCCGGCTAGAAAGAGAACCCGCAAGGGCTCATGGGGAAGTTTGAAGCCATTTCTTCTCGCGAGAAAAACCAATACTTCCTGTTTCTTCGTCCAGGTAAACCTTGCACATATCGTTCATAGCGCCACCCAAAGGCACTTTATTTACGCACTACTGATACATTTAGCCAGGTCATTATTTCACAATTTCCTAAACATTTCCCATGAACATATAACATTATTCAGTCTTATTTTCTGAATATTAATTTACATATGCAGAAGTGATAGTCATTATCCAACAGCAACATTTAGTTTAAAAAGTATTCATGTCCTACACATACATAACAGTATGAATTCAATATAAAAACACTAAGCTCAAATTCGACCTTCAATTTATTATGAAAATATTAGTGCTTTATTATTAAAGTAAGATACAAGTAGATCTAAGCACTTGAGTACATTTATCTAAGTTAAAATCAACCTGAACATTGGGTTGCTAGCTACTGTTATCTTTCATATCGGCACAAAAAGTTCTCCTGCTCTTCTAATGCTTCATGGATTACATTTTTCTTCCCAAGCCGAGTTCAAGTTTACTTTACTCAGCTCATCCTTTATTTTATCGTCATAACAAGTTCAGCACTCCAGATATAGTAATCTTCCTTACATCTTCAGATCCCTTCAGAGTAACACCCCACTGATTAAAATACATTTTCCAGTGTTTTTAGGTGAATTATGATATTTTTCTTGGAACCACCATACTTTCACAGAGGAGTAAAGTAAGTAAGTAAAATTTATTTATAAAGCACATTTATAACAGTTCACACTGACCAGAGTGCTGTACCTAGTGCATTTAAAAGGTAAACATTTAAGTAAAAATAACAATGTTAAATAAAAAAATAAGATAAAATACAAATACACATAAAACACAAACATCCACATACTAACAAACAAAGGTGTGCAGAGGTAAGGGGGAGAGAAAGCCAGGGTGTAAAGATGGGTTTTGAGCCTTGATTTAAAGGCAGAAATGGAGGGGGCATCGCGTATGTGTGGTGGCAGTTGGTCCCACAAGCGCGGAGCAGCAACTGCAAAGGCCCGGTCACCTTTTTGCTTCAATCTGGAGCGAGGGATGTGGAGAAGACCCTTATTACAGGATCTTAGGGACCTAGTGGCTGAGTGGAGGTGTAGGAGGTCTGAAATGAGCGTTGAGGGCTTTGAACACCATCAGTACAATCTTAAAATGGATCCTTTGATGTACTGGCAGCCAGTGAAGGGATGCAAGGACAGGTGTGATGTGATCCCACTTTTTTGACCCAGTCAACAGTCTTGCTGCTGCATTCTGGACCATTTGGAGGCGTGATATGAGGGACTGGGGGAGACCAAGGTAGAGGGAGTTACAGTAAGCCAGCCGCGATGATATGAAGGCATGAATAACTTTTTCCAGATCGTGGACTACGTGGACAGAGGAGACCTATTCATTGCCCCTTTTCATACTAGTGTCATAGCACGCTAAACACTGCTGTTTCAAAAAAAAAATTCACATCAAGCTACTTGAATTGTATTTACCGGTGCTCTGGCATACCTATACATGAATTAGATGCGTATACCTTCCTTTTATTAGCCATAACAAAAACCAAAACACATAACAGATATTTTGAAGCCATACAGTCCTTTATTATATACACAGTCATGAATAATTGGCAAAAATGTAGATATGGTGGTCATTTTGGCAAGTGATTCTGTGCGAGTGTGTGTGAATGTGTTCCCCTATATAGCCGCGAGGACGGGAGATCACTCTTCCCAGGGGCTCATGTCCGTGTCGATAGCAACACAGTTGTAAGCAGCATAGCGCAGTTTCTCCTCGCAAACCTTTGCACTGTGGGAGAAGAGAACAGTGGTCAAAAACACAAGAAATCACCATCCGTCTTTCCAAGTCTTCAATCAAAAGCAGTACTGTACATATAAGAGTTGCTTTAGCAGCAGGCAATGCCAATGTTTCCTTAAATATATCAGTTTGTATGTAGTGTCAGTGTTATTCCTGATATCAAAATGTATTTATTAGTTCCATACATTTAAGCAAATTCATGTCAAACATTGAATTCTGGACACCTGAACTTAATGTGTACGTCAATGCAGTGACAAACTTAATATTTAGGCATGAACGTGAATGAAAAGGTACGCGTCATCTTTGATGTCATAGTTAACCCAGTCCCTGTAAAGGAGAACTTGTACGATAGATTCGGCTCATGTGGTCCTTGCCTCGGGTAGTTGGGTAAATAGAGGGTGCTGGAGCACGTGGAAGACTGTGGAAGAGCGTCTGTCGTTTCAGACCTAGAGAGGGCGAGGGGAACCATGTCAAAACAACACTTTGTATGAAAGCGTATGAGGAGATAATAGTTGAGACGACCCTATGAACTGGAGTACCCTAGTTTGTCAGGAAAGATGTAGATGGGGGCTGGGAGCCTGCTTCTCCCAGTCACAAACCTCAGGAACCTGCTGCGATCCTCTGAAACATACAGGTCAAAATGCCAAGTCACATTGTGCATTCATTGCGGCTATCAGTTGCCAAAATTTCATCACCTGGCGACCAGTTTTATCTGAAGTAATAATGGCAAGTCACAAGAGGTAGCTAAGTTTTGGCTAAATGTTTCCACCTAGCGACATTACTTAGACGTTACATAAAGTAAAACAATAAAGCAATGGGTGAACGTACCATTGGTGAAGTTCTGCAGGGCCTCCCATAAGTACTGCACTCTGACGTCTGATTGCTCCAGGTCCTCATAGTGTGCTGTGAAAGGTGGACGGAGAAACCATCAGGGCTGCTGCTAGAAATCCATCTAATTTCTCATTCAATTACTCTAATAAATAATTTGGTCTATAAAATGTCAAAGTGTCTACAAGTCACCAGAGACAAAGGTGACAAAAGGTCAATCAATGACCCCAAATGTTAAGTTAATTTTGTATTGATAAATTAATCCTGTAATCTGTCCAGTACTAGAATTCATCGACACTGTAGTAGTATTCCCTTTAAAATAATACTTTTCCATATCATTTCCGCATTACCAAGCTCAGACCATAAACCCTTTAAAATATATAGACGTAGCACCTTTGACTGTAAAGGCCATTTCCAAATTTGGCTTAGATATCCAATACTACATCTGACACAAAGGAAATCTGCAGTTAGATGCATTGTTGTTCTATATTTAGTGGAGAGTTCCAGCCATGGTTGGATACGTTGGTAATGTGCACTGGGACACTTACTTAGTCGTTTGATGGCCTCCACAGTGATCTCTGGGTCTCCACACACCTTCTTCTCCACCTCCTGCCAGGTGAGCAGGTCCAGCACGGCCTGGGGCACCACCTTCAACAGCCCTGCCTGCATGGCTGCAATCTGGAAGGCAACGCACACACAGACAAAGCTCTGATAAAATCTCAACATAAAGTAGTAAACAAGTCACTGTGTTTGTCATCGTTGAACACAAACTATGAAAAAAACAGAGTCTCGCTCATCACATTTTACATTCTGTCGTTAAGCAGACCCCTGTTATCCAAAGCGATTTACAAGTAAGACAAGTAAGACGACAATAATCCAAGCAAACAATTAATATTGGAGTTGCTACAAAAAACGCACCAAGGGTTTGCATGATTTCTCAAAAAAATTGAACAACGGTGTAATGTGCAAGTGAAAGGAATCGCCGCCTCCATATAGCCTTGCAAAACATGCATGCACGCACACATGAAAACACACACGCTACCTGCTGCTTGCTCTCGTCCAGGCGAGCTTTCTGCACCAGCAGGATGAAGGCGGAGCGGTCCTCGTAACGGACGGCCACATTGCTGCCGCCGGGGATGAGCTCCACCATCTGGCCGTCACTCAGCAGCGAGGTGTACACCAGCTCCTCCCCAAACTTGAACTCAAAGGTGGCCTGGTCCATGCTCTCCATGGCCTCCAGCAGCTTGACCTGGGGCCGGGGTCAGACCACAACAACACTGGTTACAACGGGACGTCGCTTCCTCTGTGAGTGGGCACATACCGACAGTGGGACTAAAGGCGCTGTAGATAAGATTCAAGAGCTGTCATTTGAGTGTAATCTGTGAGAAATGCCACAGCTCTCCGTCAGCTATATAAGTGAGTGAAATGCTCTTTAAGAATATCGTTGTCTAGTTGACTGCGCCTGACTCGGCATGGAGACAATTTAGATTTTAGACAGCACCGGATAATTTTTGGACTAATCAGGGCCTCTCTTTCCTGATTGGTTTGAGAGATCCATCTTGCCTGTCAATCTAATGCGGCACAAAGTGGTATTATAGCTCCATCACAGGTGTGTGAAGGCAACACTTCTCAATGGCAGAGAAACGAACAGGGAGGGAGAGTTATTTTGGGTTGTTTATATTCTTTATCTTGCTCTCTTCGGCACTCTCTCAAATCGCAGCCACAGCATCTTTAATGCGCCGTACTAAGTTGTGTTGGGAGGGATGCTGACCAGAACAGAGTCCACAGCAGGGAAGTCTTTACTCCAGCTCACTTCCTCTCCGCTCAGCTGTTTCCACACCAGCCCAGGGAGAGCCAGCACCTGCAGGAGCCCAGCACAAACATCATGAAATCCTGCAGGCATTGAAATCCTGGTCGGTCTGGTTTGGCTCACCATCAATATTAAACAGGATCGAATGTAGTTCACCAAACAGTTTTTGGTTATTATTACATAACATCACTCCTGTTTTAGCTGCTATCCTCTATCCTAGAGTCCAAAGGTGAAAGGGCTTTTCCACATGTTGGAATAACCTGCCACACATTTTTCCTTCTTCAGAATATGTACATACTTTTAAAACTGACAAAAAACACACCTTTTTAATCTTGCTTTTCAAAGTAGATTATTTTAAAACCTACTATCTTATATTGTATTATTTCATCCTTTGCAATAAATGTATTGTAATGCATTTTTAATTCTCCTTATCTGTTTAGCACTTTGTGCCTTTACTTGAAATATAAATCTAGTTCATGACATCACGATTCCTATTTTAATTCACACTGCATTCATTCACTGTGGCGTGCTAACCAGGAAGTCTTTTCCCCGGAGGGCCCCGCCCATGAGCTGGCCGATCCACTCAAACTTGTGGAACTCCTTGCAGGACGGGTTGGGTACGTAGTAGTCCCGGGCCTCACCGCTGCCCTGGAACAAAGCATTAAGGAAGTGGCTCGTGTTAGTACCACTGGGTAGCGGGTAGTTTCCCCTAACCAGCTATCAACATTTAAAAAGGCCTTCTGGTGCACACTTTTTTGTGTTTAGGAGCAGGATATACTGTTGTTGTTCAGGTTTTTACCAACCCCGCCCACTGCAATCACTATCACCGAATTCTCGTTTGAATATTTGCTACCACCCCAAGATCTGCACCACCAAAAAAAACGGCAGTGATAATTAACCTATAGAGGGCAGTGTGGGTCCATATTTACATAGTCCTTAAAACAGTGTGCATTAAAGTTCAGAATTAGGCCAGAACAAATCCATATGGCCACTGTACAACCCAATACATCACGTTTCATCTAAAATAAGTTGTTTGAGGCGTTTTCCTTTGAAAACAACTTGCATAAAAAAAAAGGAAGGAAAGGGACTCCATGAGGCCTGCGTGCAACGCACCTGGTTGGACGTGCGCGTGAAGAAAGGCAGAGGCATGGGGCACTCGGCCGAGCTGGGGCAGAGCTCCTCAGACATGTCCGCCAGGCTGTCCCTGAATCCGCCCCCCTGGTCGATGATGCCTTCGGCGATGAACTTGCACTCCCACCACTGATCGTACCTAGCGGGCCACCTGACAAACCAGGAACAAGAAGGGAAGAGGTGACGTTCCGGGGGAATCCAGAGGGGATCGTTGCATGCGTTGGTTTGTGAGGGATGTGGGGAGGTGTACAAACAAGGAGGGCTATACCTGTAATCCAAAGTCTTCTCGAATTTATCGGATGGCTTTAAACCCTCGTAGACCTGGGTAAACAAGTCTGAGTATTATTTGAAGGCATTTTTTTTATTTTCTCACATTCCCCGGTGCATTTCACACAGACATCATTGCCCTTAAATGACCATCTATTCATATATGTTATAGTGTAAGAGAACCCCCTCTTTCAGCTTGAATTCCAACATTAAGATTTTAAAACATGCAAACATTAACATTAACCACACATAAGATTCGATTTTTTTTCTTCTAAATTATGCTATTATTTTAGTTATAGTGACAAAAAAGAAAGGATCATAGAAGACACACCCACACTTAAAATAAAAAAATATATATATATTTTGGGTTCACTGGCACTTTAATGAAACCACAGTAACTATTGGCCCATACCTGGGTGAACAAGGCATTCTTGCAGCTGGGCTCCAGCGAGGGGTTGTCCCTGTGCTCCATGGCCAGCCGGCGGTTGATGTAGAGGCGGGGCATGAAGTTTGGCTTGCTAGTCTCAGAGTCCTTCAGGCATTGTGTGATGAGGGCGGAGCGTCGCTTTGACAGCAGCAGGAACTGTTTGATACTCTGTTCGGTGGATGGGTTTTGATCAAATAAATCGGTTAATCATTTACTGTCACATGGCAAAACTTCTGTCCAATTTGCACGTGGTTAACAGGGCGGACTCACCTTGATGTGGTTGAAGGTGCCCAGGCTGTAGTCCCAGGCTGGCACCAAGTGAGGCAGCAGGTTATCCAGGAGAGAGATGAACCTGTGGGGTTCACAGAAATGCAATGCCACCACACACCGAGACACAAGGTATCAATGAAATACTTGATCAAAAAGTGACAAGTGCGCTTTAACATTAAGAAGTTGCTGGCTCAGCTGAAGTAAAGACATTTTTCACTGTTCTTATTCATTTATTCTCCAATACAGCTTGTGCACAGTATTTCACATTGGTGATGTTGAGTGTCAAGGCCTACTGGAAGATCTGCCCAGTGGTTCATTAAATGGTCTCATTTCATACAAAAATCCATGGCTCATGGCAAATTGATGGGACCCTTCAAAAAATTTAACAAATAGTTTTGAAAACAAGGTTTTTCTATGACCCAATTTGAACATGCCCCCCACCCCCCACTGACCTTTGGATGACCAGGGCTCTGCGGTAGAGGATTTCAGGGGGGGTCCCCTCCAGTCTGGGGTAGCGCACCAGGTTGGAGGACTGGAAGACGTCGGCGTTCAGGCCCAGGTCCCGCTCGCATGAAGACTTGATCTTCAGGCCTCGGATCCGCACGTCAATGCCCTCGTCTGGACTCAAGGGTTGATGGTAATCCATTAGAATTACATTACATCAGGGTCAGAAATGATCTGCGAGGTGGAATATGGAGCTGAAGTCCCATAGGCTTACCCCTGCATTCCTCTATCCGGACCTCAATGACCGGCAGGTGGGATGTCATGTCCTCCAGAACGCAGACCTCTCCAATCAGATTGCTACAGAAACGAAACACAGCGGCGCCGGGTTAAAAACAACAAACAACAACCGATCATTTCAAACGAAAGGGATTGAATGGCTGCTCACATGCAAATATCTAATGTTATGTCATGCAATGGTATGTTTGGATGGTTTCTCAGTTAGTAATGGGATGTTCTTTGAAAATATATATGACGATATATGAGGCATATATAATGCATTGCTGTATACCCATCTATTAGATAACACTACATTATAATAACAGAAACAATAAACCACAATGACACTTTCCATTGTGAACACTCACTCGTCTATGGTGACATCGCTCAGCTTCTTCAGATTGTCCCCCTCGCCGCCGTACACGGTCACTCTCTTGGGCATGTAGTTGTCGTCCGTGGCGTCCACTGTCAGGATCAGCTTGCTGAAGGCGACGAGGGGGCGGCAGGAGGAGAATGTCAATTATAGCAAAGACTCAGCAATGCTACCATCCCACGTATTCAGCCAATGTTTGAGCACAGTGGCGCAAGTAAACTCGGGGTGGTCGAGGTACTGCATACCTAACATTGCATTACTGCATTACTAACACTATACTTCACTTCACTTAGTTTTAGCTTCATTTGTACTTTTGTTTTAAATACAGGATGTTTTATGACATTCTGCTGTTGCTTAGATGCATATTTTTACCTATTATTACAATATTCTATGGGTGCTGTATTTTTGGTATATATTGCTAGTTGTGTTTATTTTATTCTATTTACTTTGCCGTTTCTTGCTTGAGCTGAGCAACTGTAACATACAATTTAAAGTCCTCTGTATCTGTAACATAATTATCGCCACTTAGCATTGATGGTTTCTTGGGACTTTACAGCAGGAACTGACCGATAATGGAAACATGGGCAAGAATACAAACTAAGTGGCCACAAGGGGCCCCCATCACACAGTAAGAGCATGTGGCTCGTACTTCACCACGGTGCCCCTCTTCATGTGGAGGCGGATCCAGTGTTGGCCCTGCATGCCGTCACTCTCCCAGTACGTCTCCGTGTCTCCGT